>CM076680.1:112952060-112957060 GCA_038501925.1 Xenopus petersii
CAATCAGGTCTGGTGCACCACCCCTTCACCCTCAAGCGCCCCCTCCCCTTTTCCAAAGTAAACAACCAAAGTAGCCGTATTCAATTAGTTTTAGATTTAAATGGAAGTTAAGATTCTATCCCAGCCACAAAATCACCGTCGAGAACCCACCCCTTCACCCACAGAGCTTCCCACCCGTTTCTGCTGTGAAGAGGTAGCCCAAAGATAAACAACCAAAGTAGCCGTATTCAATTAGTTTTAGATTTAAATGGAGGTTAAGATTCTATCCCAGCCACAAAATCACAGTCGAGAACCCACCCCTTCACCCACATAGCTTCCCACCCATTTCTGCTGTGAAGCAGTAGCCCAAAGATTCTTTGTAGATTCAGCCCCCCTGCCTAACAATTCTAAAATGCGCCTGACGCGCGTTTCACCTGCATATCACAGGCTTTGTCAAAGGCATATCGCTGCTGCCGGTTCACCCCTCTAAATAGAAACACAAACAGCCGTTAGTATTCAAACCGGCCAATGACGTGATGACACGTCAGAAAAGGAGCGGCCAATGACGTGATGACACGTCAGAAAGGGGCAGGTCCAAAGTGTCAGATATTCAGTGCATACTCAGCAATAGATTCTGCAGTTATCCAAAACTACCTGTAATACCCTTCTCATATTAAGTGAGCGATCGCGTTACCACATCTCCTTACTTGGTGCGGCTGTCAAAATTAGCATGTCATCAGCGTCGCTTAGTAGTTATAATGCGTGATCAAATTGTCACAGCTCCTTGCACCATACAATCAAGGATAGGTGCGGTGATTGGTTTAGCCAAGATTGATAATGCTGAGTGATATATAAGACATATGGAACCCCCCTAATTCAAAAATAAAATTAAATAGTGTCTAATCTTTAACAAGTTAGCCGCTTGTCTGGTGAACCTTATATAGACGTATGTGTAGGTGTAATCCTAAAAAGATATTGGAAAATAAGCAGTTCGAATCAAAATTATAGATTAGACCAGAAACTAGGTATCCCTTCAGATACTTTAAATAGCTAATGCCAGCAGTCATAGTAAGTACTGCAACATTGTAGCCGTATCAGATAGGGCTGATTGGCACAAAGGAATAGTTGATAATTTATATCTCCCCATCGCAAATAGGGTAGGATTATTACACTAAGGAATTGGTTGTATATAATTCTCTTTTCCCTAGGGAAATAGCAAATCAGATGAAAATATTCATCGTGATGCTTTCATTGAGCCCTATTGGACCCAATGCATTCATTCTAAAAATCCATTCGCTTTCCTTAGATAATAGTGCCGTCTCAATATCGCCTCCTCTAATCCCGAGAGAAACTCTCTGGAGACCCATAACTCTAAGATTTTTACTGGAGTTATTATGGCATTCCAGGAAGTGGCAGCTAACCGGTGGCAATTTCCTATGACACTTTAGCCAATCTGGTGCATTTTCAATGCTAGCCACATGTTCCAAAATGCGTTTTTTGAAAGGCCTGTTGGTTTTACCGATATAGATCTTGTTACATGGGCAGATTAACATGTAGATAACATTCTCCGTAGTACAGGTAAATGTCTGTGTAATCCTCGATATCTTACCAAACCTATCAGTCACCGTATTCTGATTGTGCATAAAGGCACAAGCCCTGCACTTACCGCAGGCAAATGTACCTACCCGTATGGGTTTGCTTACTGGTCTGTTGAAATGACTTTTAACTAATCGATCTCTTAAATTGGGTGCCCTGCGGCAGCAGGTCAAGGGCCTCGGACCTAGTATTTTGTCTAGTATGGGATCGGTGTGTAGGATGTGCCAATGTTTCTGTGATATATTATCAATGGTGGACCATTGTTTACAGTAAGTACTGATAAAATGGAACAGGCTGGTCCACATTAGTTGTTGATCTTTTACGACTCTCAAGTAGAGAATTTCTGGGAGTTTTTATGGCTCTAGAGTATGCCCTTCTGATGACTGATGAGGAATAACCCCTTTCTTTTAAGCGCTTAGTCAATTCAGATGCCCTTGGTTTAAAGTTTGATGTATCTGAGCAGTTACGTCTAAGACGCAAAAACTCACCAACAGGAATACCCCTTTTAGTGGAAATTGGGTGATGGCTATCAAAGTGTAGAATTGAATTAGTCGCAGTAGCTTTGCGGAATAGATCTGTATTGATAGTTCCATCTTCATGGATATTCAATGTTACGTCCAGAAAATCCAAACTTCTGTCACTAATTGTATGGGTAAGTCTGATATTCAAATTATTACAGTTAAGGAGATTCATAAATTCAGTTAGGGTTGTTGTGTCACCCGTCCACAGAAATACCAAATCGTCTATGTAGCGGAACCAGTGTGTTATATGTTGGATATATGGGGCGATTTGATCATCGAATACACAGTTTGCCTCCCACCAACCCATGAACAAGTTTGCATATGTCGGTGCGAAGGCAGCACCCATTGCAACACCCCTAATCTGTAAATAAAATTTCTCATGAAATATAAAGAAATTATGATTCAGGCAAAAATCAGTAAGGTCTGCCAAAAAATCTCTGTACTGGCCACCCCAATCACTTTCTGTCTCCATAAAATAACGAATGGCTTGAATCCCCTGTCTGTGTGAAATAGACGAGTAAAGTGATTCAACATCACAACCCACCAGGAGAGTCCCTTTCTCTACTCTTACTTCTGAGAGTTTATTGAGTAGATCTCCGGTATCTCGGATGTATGATGGTAATGTAACAACAAATTGTCGTAGCTTGATATCTATATACTGACTCGCTTTTTCACAGAGATTACCATTACAAGAGACGATGGGACGACCAGGTGGTTTCTGTATATTTTTGTGTACTTTCGGCAGCATGTAGAAGGTTGGGGTAACAGAAGTTGCATTGTGTAGTGCTTTGTACTCATTCTTCGTGATTAACCCAGTTTGGTAACCATCATTAATGAGATCATTATACAGTGATCTAAATTTCACAGAAGGATCTGAGGGAAGTTTCCTGTAACAAGATGTGTCATTAAGTTGCTTAAGGGCCTCTGTAAGGTACATAACCCTGGGACATATAACAATATTCCCTCCTTTATCTGAAGGTTTAATGATAACATCTTCCCAAGAGGCAATCTGTTGTAACGCTAGCCTTTCAGCCTTATTCAAATTATCACTGTTGTTAACAGGCATGTGCATGAATTCCCTCATCACTAGTTCCCCAAACGTAGTTACAGCAGAACTGGTATTCTTGGGGGGCATAAATCTGCTTTTAGGTTTAAATGTTTGTATTGTTTCTGTTTGCTCTAATAACAGATCTTGTAGATCGTTAATTGCCTGATCTAGTGTTATCTGTTCCTGAGTGGGGGTTACAGACGAATAGGCTAGATCATATGGATTATGTGAGTCACCAACGGCCATTAGAGGATTGACTAGATCCTGTCCAACAGAGTCACTATCCCTGTGGAAATGTTTCTTCAACAGAAGTTTGCGGCAAAATAGAAAAAGGTCTTTATATAGGGAGAAGATATTAATATCGTACGTGGGAGAGAAGGATAAACCCTTTGTCAGTACTTTATTCTGAATTGGGGTAAGGGTATGGTCACTGAGATTAATAATATTTAGTATCTCTGACTCCTTCTCCTCCTGTACTGGCCCCGTTCCCAATGATTCTGCTGGCGATACGCCCATTTTTTCTCGATCTCTTAATTCTCTTCCCCCCTCTTCTGACCCTCTTCTCTGACTTGCCCCTAAAAAAGAAGGATCAGCTGTTTGTGTTTGGCCTCCATTGGTCACATTCTCATCTCCCGATCGTTCTGACCTTGAATAGTCACTATTTGACATATTCCTACTCGTGCCCTTCCGACCCCATTTGTAAATAGTCCCAATTGAGTAGTCAGTGGTATCTCTAATATATTTCTGCCTTTTCCTATCTATTATTTCTTGGGCTACACGGTCTATTTCCGAATTAATCCTGGACATACGTGTAATATAGAGTTCATATTAACTAGAACATTTTTTCGCTTTGAAAATTCTTTTTTTCTGCAGGTCTCGGGGACCGCAATGGGCAGTGCCCTGGCACCATCATACGCCAATTTATTTATGCTAAATTTTGAAACAGAGAACATTTCACCTCTACTGGGCTCCTCGATTTTGTCCTACTTTCGCTACATAGATGATTTGTTCTTTATCTGGACTGGGAGTGAACAAGCCTTGGTGGACTTCCACAACGATCTCAATACCCTGGACACACCCATTAAACTGACAATGAGCTTTCATGCTAAAGAAATTGACTTTCTGGATCTACATATATATAAACGTGATGGGGGTCTGGGCACCAAATTGTTTCACAAATTAACTGACCGCAACTCACTTCTCCATGCATCTAGCAACCACCCCCCGGCCACAGTGAGGAGCATCCCATACTCCCAATTCTTGAGGGTCATCAGGAACAACACAGACCAAAGCTCTGCCAACACTCAACTACGGGCAATGTACAAGAAATTTCGGGACAGGGGCTACGCACGTGATCTTCTCGATACACAACTAAATAAGGCTATGCAGCATACACAAGCATCCCTCCTGAACAAAGACCATACCAAATCAAATAGGGAGGTGCCTCTGATCTTCACCACTACATACACCCCTGCAGCAGACACTCTTTCGAAGAAGATAAAGACAAATTGGCCCATGATTGCTATGGATGAATCCTTGGCCCTATTTCAAGCACCAACCCCAATGATGGGATACAGACGCAACAAAAACCTCAAAGACATCCTGATGGTGACGGATTTCAAGGGACCGACAGTCGCTCGCAAGGATTGGCTAGCCACAAACAAAAAACTTGGGTGCTACAGATGCCCGGACTGCACCACCTGTCGCTGCTTGTTGAGTGGACCAGATTTTCCTCATCCGTATACGAGGAAGAGAAGAAAGATCACACATAGATTGACTTGTACTTCCACCTTTGTGGTGTATATCATTATTTGCCCTTGTGGACTTTACTATGTCGGGAAAACTACCACCACATT
>CM076680.1:112967060-112972060 GCA_038501925.1 Xenopus petersii
ATATATATATCTATATATATATCTATATATATATCTATCTATATATCTATCTACATATCTATATATATATATATATATATATATATATATATATCTATATCTATATCTATATATCTATATATAGGGATGTAGCGAACGTCGGAAAAAAAGTTCGCGAACATATTCGCGAACTTGTGCAAAAATGCGAGCGGTTCGCGAACGGTTCGCGAACCCCATAGACTTCAATGGGAAGGCGAACTTTAACATCTAAAAAAGACATTTCTGGCCAGAAAAATGATTTTAAAGTTGTTTAAAGGGTGCAACGACCTGGACAGTGGCATGCCAGAGGGGGATCAAGGGCAAAAATTTATCTGAAAAATCTGCCTGTGTGTGCTTGGAAGAGATAGTGTAGGGGGAGAGCTGTTAGTGATTTCAGGGACAGATGATAGTAAGTTTGCTGGCTAGTAAGTCTGCAGGGATTTGAGGGACATTTTAGCTTAGGTAGCTTTGCTGGCTAGTAATCTACTGTTCTCTTTAAACAACTGCCATACGTTGCCCTTGTAGGCATTGTTTGCCCAGTTTTTTTGGACGCAGCCACTGAAGCACAGTTGCCAGAAAAAATATGCCATATAAATGCTGAAAATAGTCATTTTTCGCCATACGTTGACCTTGTAGACATTGTTTGCCCAGTTTTTTTTGGACGCAGCCACTGAAGCACAGTTGCCAGAAAAAATATGCCATATAAATGCTGAAAATAGTAATTTTTCGCCATACGTTGACCTTGTAGACATTGTTTGCCCAGTTTTTTTGGACGCAGCCACTGAAGCACAGTTGCCAGAAAAAATATGCCATATAAATGCTGAAAATAGTAATTTTTCGCCATACGTTGACCTTGTAGACATTGTTTGCCCAGTTTTTTTGGACGCAGCCACTGAAGCACAGTTGCCAGAAAAAATATGCCATATAAATGCTGAAAATAGTCATTTTTTGCCATATACGTTGAGTCAACGTATGGCAAAAAATGACTATTTTCAGCATTTATGTGGCATATTTTTTCTGGCCTCTGTGCTTCAGTGGCTGCGGCCAAAAAAACTGGGCAAACAATGCCTACAAGGTCAACGTCGTTGACCTTGTAGGCATTGTTTGCCCAGTTTTTTTGGCCGCAGCCACTGAAGCACAGAGGCCAGAAAAAATATGCCATATAAATGCTGAAAATAGTCATTTTTTTGGTCGCAGCCACTGAAGCACAGTTGCCAGAAAAATTATGCCATATAAATGCTGAAAATATAAATTTTTTTGGTTGCAGCCACTGAAGCACAGAGGCCAGAAAAATTATGCCATATAAATGCAGAAAATATGCATTTTTTTGGTTGCAGCCACTGAAGCACAGAGGCCAGAAAAATTATGCCATATAAATGCAGAAAATATGCATTTTTTTGACGCAGCCACTGAAGCACAGTTGCCAGAAAAAATATGCCATTTAAATGCTGAAAATAGTAATTTTTCGCCATACGTTGACCTTGTAGACATTGTTTGCCCCGTTTTTTGGACGCAGCCACTGAAGCACAGAGGCCAGAAAAATTAAACCAGTAGGGTTTGCACCCTAGTTTGTAACGGTGGCGGAGGAGGAGGACGCTAAAGGACAGCTGTGTGTGGAGTCATGAGGCTTGAAGAGAAGGACAGCTGCATAGAAGTCAGAACAAGTCTTCCGGCGTGCAGTAACCCTCCGAGATCCACCCCTCATTCATTTTAATAAAGGTCAGGTAATCGACACTTTTGTGACCTAGGCGAGTTCTCTTCTCAGTTACAATCCCTCCTGCTGCACTGAAGGTCCTTTCTGAGAGCACACTTGAGGCTGGGCAAGACAAGAGGTTCATGGCAAATTGTGACAGCTCTGGCCACAGATCAAGCCTGCGCACCCAGTAGTCCAGGGGTTCATCGCTCCTCAGAGTGTCGATATCTGCAGTTAATGCCAGGTAGTCCGCTACCTGCCGGTCGAGGCGTTCTTTGAGGGTGGATCCAGAAGGGTTGTGGCGCTGCCTTGGACAGAAAAACATTTGCATGTCTGATGTTACAGACCGGCCAAAGGGCTTTGTCCTTGCAGGTGTGCTCGTGGCAGGATTACTGGCACCTCTGCCCCTGGAATGTTGATGAGTTCCTGAAGTGACATCACCCTTAAAAGCATTGTACAACATGTTTTGCAGGCTGGTTTGTAAATGCCGCATCTTTTCGGACTTGTGGTATGTTGGTAACATTTCTGCCACTTTATGCTTGTACCGAGGGTCTAGTAGCGTTGCGACCCAGTACAGGTCCTTCTCCTTAAGCCTCTTGATACGGGGGTCCTTCAACAGGCATGCCAGCATGAAAGACCCCATTCTCACAAGGTTGGATGCAGAGCTATCCATCTCCGCTTCCTCATTATCAAGGACTGCATCATCCACGGTCTCCTCCCCCCAGCCACGTACAAGACCAGGGGTCCCCAAAAGGTCACCACTAGCCCCCTGGAAGCCTGCTCCTGTTGGTCCTCCTCCTCCTCCTCCACAAAGCCACCTTCCTCCTCTGACTCCACTTCTGGCACCTCTCCCTGCGTTGCAGCAGGTGCCTGGGTTCGTTCTGGTGATTGCGACCATAAATCGTGCGCTTCCAGCTCCTCGTCATGCTGGTCTACAGCCTCATCTGTCACTCGTCGCACGGCACGCTCCAGAAGAAAGCGAAGGGTATTAGGTCGCTGATGGTGCCTTCGGTGCGACTGACCATATTTGTCACCTCTTCAAAAGGTCGCATGAGCCTGCAGGCATCGCGCATAAGCACCCAGTAACGGGGGAAAAAAATCCCCAGCTCTGCAGATCCAGTCCTACCACCCAGTTCAAAAAGGTACTCGTTGACGGCCCTTTGTTGTTGCAGCAGACGTTCCAACATAAGGAGCGTTGAATTCCAGCGAGTCTGGCTGTCAGAAATCAAACGCCTGACTGGCATGTTGTAGCGCTGCTGAATGTCAGCAAGGCGTGCCATGGCTGTGTAGGAACGTCTGAAATGGGCCGACACCTTTCTGGACTGGGTGAGAACGTCCTGGAATCCTGGGTACTTGGAGACAAAACGTTGGACTATTAAATTTAACACATGTGCCATGCAGGGCACATGTGTTAAATTTCCCAGTCTCAACGCTGCCAACAGATTGCTTCCATTGTCACACACCACTTTTCCGATCTGCAGTTGGTGTGGGGTCAGCCACCGATCGGCCTGTGACTGCAGAGATGACAGGAGTACAGATCCGGTATGGTTTTTGCTTTCCAGGCACGTCATCCCCAAGACAGCGTGACAACGGCGTACCTGGCACGTCGAATAGCCTAGGGGGAGCTGGGGGTGCACAGGTGTGGAGGAGGAGAAGGAGGACCCAGCAGCAGAGTAAGAAGAAGAAGAGGAAGAAGACGAGGTAGAGAGCGATGGAGGAGTAGAGGTGGTGGCAGAACCGCGTGCAATCCGTGGCGGTGACACCAACTCCACTGTTGTTGTTGTTGTTGAGCTACCCATTCCCTGCTTCCCATTCCCAGCCATTACCAAGTTCACCCAGTGGGCAGTGTAGGTGACATACCTGCCCTGACCATGCTTGGAGGACCATGCGTCAGTAGTCATATGGACCTTTGGCCCAACACTAAGTGACAGAGATGCGGTAACTTGGCTCTGCACATGTTGGTACAGGTGTGGTATTCCCTTTTTAGAAAAAAATTGCGGCTGGGTACCTTCCACTGCGGTGTCCCAATTGCTACAAATTTGCGGAAGGCCTCAGAGTCCACCAGCTGGTATGGTAAAAGCTGGCGGGCTAAGAGTGCAGACAAGCCAGCTGTCAGACGCCGGGCAAGGGGGTGACAGTCAGACATTGGCTTCTTACGCTCAAACATGGCCTTCACAGAAACTTGGCTGGTGGCAGATGACTGGGAATGGAACAGGTGGTCAAGGTGGAAGGCGGAGTGGAGGGTGGTTCAGATGGGTCAAGGAGAGCAGAGGTAGAGCAGTAAGATGCTGGACCAGAAGGAGTGTGGCTTTTAGTTTGCCTGTTGCTTTGAGGTGTTGCTCCCAAAGTGCTTTGTGCTTGCCGCTCATGTGCCTTCGCATAGAAGTTGTACCTATGTGGCTGTTGGGCTTACAAGGCTCAGTTCTGACTGCACTCATTGCAAATTACAATGCTTTTGTCAGAGGCACACACATTAAAAAATCCCACACTGCTGACTTTTTGGAAGTCTGCGATCTGGCGGTAACAGTAGAAGTTGGCGGCATTGGCGGCAATGGCGGGTGCGTTGGCCGGCTGAACACAGGTGCCGATACATGTTGTTGCCCTACTGATCCCTGCGGGCTGGCCTCCCTGCTTCTTCTAAGTCTTATTCTCCTACTGCCTCTCTGACTCTCGTCTCTCCATCTGAACTACCCTCCTCTTGCTCTCTTCTACTAGGCACCCACAAAACATCAATCTCCTCATCATCATTCTCCTCAGATGCATCAATTTCTTCTGACACATCACAGAAGGAAGCAGCAGCGGGGACCTCCTCCTCCTCCTCATCACTCATCATTATGTCCATCTCTGTCGTGTTCTCTGCCAGAATTAAATCTGGTGTAACGTCCTCATCTCCTTCATCTTCTTCTGCCAATAATGGTTGCGCATTACTCAGTTCAAGAAACTCATGGGAAAATAACTCCTCTGACTCCAGTGAAGAAGGGGCACCGGTGGTGGAGGAAGTGTTACGTGGGGTGGCCATAGCAGTGGAGGATGAGGAGGATGTTGTGGTAAAGTTAGAAACGGTAGAGGATGGGGTGTGCTGTGTAAGCAGTCAACTACCTCTTCAGCATTTTGGGAGTTCAGGGTCATTGGCTTTTTAAAACTGGGCAATTTGCTAGGGCCACAGGATTGCATAGCAGCACGGCCCTAGCACGGCCTCTGCGTGGCGGCCTGCCTTTGCCTGGCATTATTTTTAAAAAAACAACAACAACAAAAACTCAGTTGGTTTTTCTGGAAACGATAATACACA
>CM076680.1:112989560-112992060 GCA_038501925.1 Xenopus petersii
ACTCTATTTTCTGTAGACTGTACTTGGCCGTAAATTTCACGGGGCTCTCCAATTCATTCAAAGTCTTTATAAATTCATCCAGCTCACCAGTAGGGCCTAACCATATGTAAAAGATGTCATCTATATACCTCCTGTAGAACGCCCCAAATTGTCTGAACAGGGGATGACTCAATATATGATCGAATTCAAATTTATACATAAATGCATTCGCATACGCTGGGGCTACCTTCGACCCCATTGCTGTACCAGTGAGCTGTACAAAGTAGTCGTTCTCAAATTTAAAGTAATTTTTATATAGAATAAATCTGAGTAGATCCAACATAAATTCTACTGGCGGGCCTTCATACATTGCATTGTTGGTAACCAATTCCCGCACCGCCTCCACACCTGCATCATGTGGGATGCAAGTGTAGAGGCTCTGCACATCCATGGTCACCAACACCATGTCAGTACAGGGGCAATGTATGCTCCGAATCACCTTAAGAAAATCACTCGTGTCCTTCAAATAACTTGACATACTTTGTACACATGGTTGCAATGCAGAGTCTACATAAGATGCAATCCCCTCATTTAGAGACCCATTCAAGGAAATTATGGGGCGCCCTGGCGGTGCATATAAGCTCTTGTGAACTTTAGGCAGTGTATATATAACCGGGCGTATAGGGCAAGTTGGTAAAAAATATTCATACATGCTTTCCGTAATCCATTCATTATTTAAAGCAGTTTGTAACAACACCTTTAATTCTCTATGAAAATTTTCAGTGGGATCAAAAGACAATCTCCTATATTTAGTGATATCGGCTAGCTGGGATAAGAGTTCACATCTGTAGTAGGAGTAGTCCATGACCACAATCCCCCCTCCCTTATCCGCAGTCTTAACAATGATATCGTTATTTTGTTTAAGGGATCTAATAGCCTCCTTCTCCGCCATAGTCAGATTGCCCCTCCATTTCTGCTGCTTGTTATAATGGAATGTAGTGTCTGCGTCCAGCATACGATTAAAAGTCCTGATGGAGGCATTGGTACTTATAGGATCATATACACTTGCGAGCTTGAATTTATTTAATGTGGGAGCTGAACTTGCCGAACCTCCCCCATTGCCTTCTGTGGAAACAACTTCTAGGCCTACAGTCTCACAACCCCCTTCTACATTTATGGTGTCCCCATTCCAATGCATACGGGTCTGGCCTGTTTCCTTGGCCACACACAGTCCAGCAGCATTTAGGTGCATGCCCATAGAGCAGATCCCCAAGAGAGCAAGAGGAGGGGACTATGACAATATGCTTTTAAAAAGGGAGGCATACTGGATTTATGAATTGGGCTGTGTAGCGCCAATGGGATTAAATGGGCAGCAGTCATTGGGTTGCTTTTTAACGTAGCAGTATGTAAATTCCCTCTTATCAGTGCCTAGAGATCAGGTTTGAATGAGAGGCCAGAATAAATGAACAAAGGCTTGTTTTTGTTGAAAAGATACATAGGAGTTGTTTCCTTTATATAGACATATGTTTCTACTGGCCGAGATAACACTTACCTTAATTTGCAGGTGCTGTATCTGTGTGTTTGCCGTTTCTGGAGTTAAAGAAAATAACTTGTAACAATTTTAACTCACTTCAGTGGATCAAAGCACATATTCATTTTGCAGCAATTTGGTGACACCTACTGGCAGTAATGTAAAGGTACACTTAATGTTTTTTATTCACTTTTTCACTAAGAGGTTTATTGCAAATGATGAGGACGCATTGCAATCAGAAATGAAAGATTTTATTTTTGAGAAATGGTGGCACTTATCAAATATACAACAGTTAAGTGGTAACTACAAGTACATGATGATTTGAAAAGATAATTTTTTTTTTTGTGTGGCATTTTAATACATGTGTAATTGGAGTGTAAATTGAGCATTGTGATGAGGTCATCATGACATGACTAACGAGGGGGATTATGGGTATAAAAAGCTGATCACTATCACTGTCACTTTATCCTTGATAAAGGCCCGGATGCGGGCCGAAACGTTGGATGCACAGTGTGTATTGAATAAACACGTTTGATTGAAGAAAAACGGTGTGCTGGTCCATTCTATGCATATATAAAGACTTTGACCGAGCACCCGGCCTGGAGAAAAAAGTGGACAGAGTGCAGGTGTTTGTATTATAATATATATATATATATATATATATATATATATATATATATATATATATATATATATATATATATATATATATATATATATATATATATATATATATATATATATATATATATATATATATCTATGTATATATATGTATGTATATCTATCTATATATATATATATATATCTATATATCTATCTATATATATATATATATCTATATATCTATATATATCTATATATCTATATATATATATATATATATATATATATATATATATATATATATATATATATATCTATGTATATATATGTATGTATATCTATCTATATATATATATATATATCTATATATCTATCTATATATAT
>CM076680.1:112994560-113002060 GCA_038501925.1 Xenopus petersii
CAGCCAGCAATCAGGCTTTTAAAGGAGAGATATTCCCAAAACAAACGCCCAATTTTAAAAGCATAGGAACACCACTAGTTTAAAGGGGGGGTATGGGGTGCTACAACCACTGAAGCTATGCCACAGCTCCTGGCTAAATATACAATATCAAAACAGGGGGGTTGTGGGAGCACTCTAAAGGCTTTAAAGTATATATATATAAGTATAATAAATGCTATTGCATATGTACCCAAAACAGGGGTTATTTTGTTACAAAGTTATGATCATAAAATTGATAAGCCACCATACCACGTCAAGGTAAACCCCGAATGGCGGTCCCTAACTTATTTTATATTTTATGTGCATTTTAGCATTACCTGTAATCAATGTCCATTGAACATTGTCCATTAAACACCGGATGAGTGTATTGTTTGAAACATGTGTAGATTAATTATGTGACGTATACTGATGACCATGCTGACACGTCTATTCCAATTTGACTAATGTTCCCGCCTTTTCTGTGTATTTAAAGCATTTCTGTAATCTCTGTTAGTACTTTGAGAAAGGCCTCTGAAGAGGTTGAAACGTCAGTCTCCTATATGAATAAAAACATTCTTAACTTTTTTTAAGTCCTGAGAGTGCGGACCTTATTTGTACAATATTGAATCTTATTTTGGACACTGCACCCAGGCAACTGTGAACCTTGTGTCGTGAGTGCCGACTCCTCCAATGACTGTATTTCGACTAATATGAGCCTGGCACCCGAGTGAGCTGTACATGTGATTATTCATTCAAACAAAGGAATGTTAATACTATGATTGGCGTTGGAAGTCTTAGAGTGGATGGACGTTACCACCTCTTCCTTGTGAGGTCTATAATGGTCTTGTGTGGAGCCGATCCAGTATAGGGCCCAGACTCTATGTAAGCTCCCCCACCAAGTGCCCTTGGGGTAAGATACACAAAATACTGATTGCCCCTTACATCGCTGCTAAAGGAATGGCAATTGAATGGGAAACCGAGTTGCAGTGCGAGCTGAACATTCAAAGCAATGTTTTTATTTTTTTGGTCTATTTTTCACGTTATATTTTTTGTTTTTGAAAATTTTCCTTTGTTTTCATGTTTGTAGTGCATGGCTTACGGATTCCTTTGAACTTTATTCGGTTGACCGTTCTTTCCCTCTGGTACCTTGGGACTGAAGGGGCAGCAGCTCTCTTTGTCCGTATGTTCTCTCCCACAAAGGATCTGCAAAATAAGGATACTTTAAAATATGGGACAGTTGAAACAATTGCAAGTACTGTTTTGACACTAATGATACTGTGTAACCTTTGTCTATGGGCTGTGTTGATACTGTTAGTTCTTATGTTTTTAATCATTTTTGTTTCTTTCATTAGTTACTGACAACAGCAGGGGTTGCTAGTGGAGGAGGAGATTCTGAAGGACGGCCCAAGTTGAGCAAGGCTAACCCATGGCGCTTGGCTCCCCTGATAGAGTTTGTGCAGCCCGATACATGGTTAAGTGCGCCTCTGACTTTGACACCGGGGACTCTGAAACAGTGTGGTTTCCACTTGACAGACCGCCGAGCAGGATTTGAAGGCCGTGCCCTTTCAGTAAGCCCTCTACAGAAGATCGGGAGTGAGGTAGTGGTTACACCACCCTCGCTATGCCGATTGAATAAGAGGCTCTCTCTGGATAGAGATAGGGTGCGCCTTAAGGTTGTTGGCCGAGTTCCTGGGTGGGTCTGTCTGAAAATACGGAGACGGTAACAGGAGAGTGCAGGTGAGGACACGCGTGCTTACCTGGTCGATGAGCATACTTACCAAATTGAGGTATCGGCTTGCAAGTTGCGGTTAGGTCCAGGGTGAGCCTAGCTCTACAGGCAAGGGGTAATGAGGCCGGCTCTTCAGGGAGACAGATGTGTTTCCTCTACTGCTCCTCCGTCTAGTGGCCCTGCACAGCTGGTGATGTGTGAGAGAACTTTTTTAATTAATACACAAGACACTCATATTTTAAACACGAGGAGGTTTTTAAGCAATCAACAGTCAGATTAACGATAAGGGCACTGTCTCACTCACGGGTTAATATGCACAGGATATTATCACTACTTACCAGCATCGATTGGGAGATACATTTTATACACTCCTACTATGACTCACTAATGATTGAATGACGTCATTGACTGTGTGTTTGGCGCCATTTTTGTGTTTAAATTCAGTTTGTTTGTTTGAGCACTGTGTACCCCACCTGAGGAAGGTTCTTGTATTTGAACCGAAACGTCGAATAAACTTTTTACCACTTTTTTGCATCAAATAAGTCCTGTGTTGTGCGGTTCTTTGAGATTGGTTTATATCTATATATCTCTCTATCTATCTATCTATCTATATATCTCTCTCTATATATATATATAATCTATATATATATATATATATATATATATATATAAAATCTATATCTCTCTCTCTCTCTCTCTCTCTCTCTCTCTCTCTATATATATATATATATATATATATATATATATATATATATATATATATATATATAATCTATATATATATCTCTCTCTCTCTCTCTCTCTCTCTCTCTCTCTCTCTCTCTCTCTCTCTCTCTCTCTATATCTCTCTATATATATATATATATATATATATATATATATCTATATCTCTCTATATATATATATATATATATATATATATATATCTATATCTATATATATATATATAGATATATATATCTCTATATTTCTATATATATATATATATATATATATATATATATATCTATATATATATCTCTATATATCTCTATATATCTCTATATATATCTCTATATATATATATCTCTATATATATATATATATATATATATATATATATATATATATATATCTCTATATATATATATATATATATATATATATATCTATCTCTATATCTCTATATATATATATATATATATATATATATATATATATATATATATATCTCTATATATATATATATCTATCTATCTCTATATCTCTATATCTCTATATATATATATATATATATATATATATATATATATATATCTCTATATATATATATATATATATATATATATATCTCTCTACATATATATATATATCTCTCTATATATATCTCTCTATATATATATATCTCTATATCTATATATATCTATATCTATATCTATATCTATATATATATATCTATATCTATATATATATCTATATCTATATATATATATATATCTATATATATATATCTATATCTATATATATATATCTATATATATATATATCTATATATATATATATCTATATATATCTATATATATATCTATATATATATATATATCTATATATATCTATATCTCTATATATATCTATATCTCTATATATATATCTATATCTCTATATATATATATATATCTCTATATATATATATATATATATATATATATATATCTCTATATATATATATATATATCTCTCTCTCTCTCTCTCTCTCTCTCTCTCTCTCTCTCTCTCTCTATATATATATATAAATATAGATATATATAGATATAGATATATATAGATATAGATATATATATATATCTATATAGATATAGATATAGATATATATCGATATAGATATAGATATAGATATATATCGATATAGATATATATATATAGAGATATATATATATATATATAGAGATATATATATATATATATATATATATAGATATATATATATATATAGAGATATATATATATATATAGATATATATCTCTATATATATATATATATATAGATATATATCTATATATATATATATATATCTCTATATATATATAGATATAGATATATATATATAGATATAGATATATATATAGATATATATATATAGATATATATCTATATATATATATATATATATATATATGTAGTTCGATAAAGAAACAGCACTCGCCATAAATGCTCAATATTTTGTATTAAATGATAAAATAGTTACATCACCATATATGTGCACATACATAGAAGCGACGTTTCGAGCCGAAAAGGCTCTTTCTCAAGCCATGTGAAACAATGGTGTAAAAATGCATACAAACTCCATAGCGTCCTTTATAGTCCAGTAGGGGAAGTGACATAGTGCATTCTTGTTCATACTCTCTATAGGGATTCCACCCTTTAACCTGTGTAAAATATACATAGCCTTACAAATATAGATATACATAGGCAATTACTGAACACATATTTTCTGGTATCCTTCAATTATCAAAGAAACAGATATAGATCATAGTCTCGATTTAAACCATGTGGGTGGAGTGTATTTAATTTATTGATCCACCAAACTTCCCTTTGTTTTAATCTCAGTTCCCGATCCCCTCCTCTCTTAAGTGGAGGTACAGTTTCCAACACCATGAATCGTAACTGATCGACCGTATGGCCAAATTCCTTAAAGTGTCTAGATAGTGGCAACGCCAAATTGCCTGATTTAATGGTAGATTTATGCTGCGAAATCCGTGACTTAACTTTCTGCACAGTTTCCCCAACATAAATCTTGCCACATGGGCACACAATAGCATATACCACATATTGGGACAAACAGGTGTGGTATCCCCTAATCTGTATAGTCTCGCCAGTACTTGGATGTACAAAAGTTTTTCCCTTAATCACATATTTACATTGTATACAATTTAAACATTGGTACATACCCGTATTTCTGGCACCAAGAAATGCATTACTTTTGGTATCACCCTTTTGAACTAGGGATCTAGATACCTTAGATCCAATAGTAGTACCCTTTTTGTATGATATTAGTGGAGGGGAAGCAAATTCCCCCACCATAGGGTATGCCCTACGTAGTATGTACCAATGTTTACGTAGAATGGTATTGACCTGCTTGCTCAATGGCCCATATTGGGTCACAAAAGTGATCCTAGACCCCTTTGTTTTCTTAACCTTTCTGTGATCAATAATTTTTTCTGCCCTGTCCAATACCCTAGATGGATATCCCCTCTGTTTAAATTTAGTTCTCATTTGTTTAGTTTGCAATTCTCTCGTCGTAGGATCACTTACTAGTCTACGCACACGAGTAAATTGACTAATAGGGATTGACTGTTTAGTGTGTAAAGGGTGATTACTTGCAAAATGGAGTATCTGGTTTCGGTCAGTGGGCTTAGAGTATAATTTGGTTTGTAAACCTCTCTCCCTGTAAATTAGAATATCCAAAAAAGAAACTTCTTTGTGATCACAAATATTGGAAAACTTGATGGAGGGATGAAAACCATTGAGTCGTTCGTGGAACCGCGATAGGGAGCCCATGTCACCCCGCCATATAACGAAAATATTGTCGATATATCTCCACCAAGCTACACAATGAGCCTGGTACAGATCATCACGATATGCAAATTAATTTTTTTCTGGAGGCACTAGAAATCATATTGAGGATGAATTACTTCGTTTTTCAGGAGGTATTTTATCTACAGTTACGTGGGACCGCGATGGGATCCAATGTCGCCCCCTCATACGCCAATACCTTCATGGTTTGGCTTGAAGAACTTCAAGCCAAACCATGAAGGTATTGGCGTATGAGGGGGCGACATTGGATCCCATCGCGGTCCCACGTAACTGTAGATAAAATACCTCCTGAAAAACAAAGTAATTCATCCTCAATATGATTTCTAGTGCCTCCAGAAAAAAATTAATTTGCATATCCTGATATTGTTCCCTCCCACGTAACAACCATTCACAGGCTTTTAACCCGTCATTGTGCGGTATCGATGTGTACAAACTGGACACATCGAATGTGGCCAGTATGACATCTTCTTCATCTTGTATTTTTAGACTATCCAGTCTTTCCAAAAAGTGACCACTATCTCTTACAAACGAGAGAGTGGTTGTTACCAAAGGTCCAAGAATCTTGTCCAAAAAAATGGCCAGCGGACAAAAAATTGAATTAATGCCCGATACAATCGGGCGGCCAGGAGGATGGACAGGATCCTTATGGACCTTGGGCAGTGTATACAGAGTTGGTGTACGTGGAAATGTAACAGTAAGGTATGTCTTTAATTCATCAGAAATCACATTGTTATTTACCATATTGGTTAACATATGATCTATTTTATTGGCGATTGCTACGATGGGATCTCCATCTAACCGCCTATAGACTGCCCCATCTGACAATTGACTCAGAATCTCACCAATATAGTAATCAGTATCCATGATTACGATCGCACCCCCCTTATCAGAGGGTTTGATAGTAATCATGTTGTTTTCTTTCAAACTGTGTATTGCATCCCTTTCCATTTTTGTTAAATTGGGTATCACACTAGGGTATCACACTAGGAGAATCTAGCCCCTGTTGATACACCTGTTCAAGATCCTGTTGGATGTTGTTAATATATGTCTCCACAGCAGGGTAGGTAGTTGGGGGAACAAATCTACTTTTGCTGCGGAGACCAAATTGTTTCGAAGTAAGTAAAGCAGCCTCACCATCCTCGAGTGCGTATGTGTCCCTGTTATCCATAGTAGAAAAATGTACCTTTAATCGCAATGTCCGATAGAGCCTATACAGATCAATATCCATCTGAAAACGGTCCACTGGAGACATTAAACAGAAATTCAGGCCTTTGCCCAAGACCTTCACCTGTGAATCTGTTAGCTGGAAAGAAGAAATATTAAATACTACTTGATGGTCTCTTTCTTGCCCTGTCGACTCCTTGTGGCTATCGATTTCTTTTTGATTGTGCCCGTGTTTCCTACCGCCTCTACGTCTCCTTGGACGTCTAAAAAATGGCGTGTATGTGTGTTGGAATTCTCCTGTCGTTCTTCCATCCTAGACGATCTTTCCATATTCCGTGGTACACTTAAGCTTCGTGGATGGTGAGGCTGCTTTACTTACTTCGAAACAATTTGGTCTCCGCAACAAAAGTAGATTTGTTCCCCCAACTACCTACCCTGCTGTGGAGACATATATTAACAACATCCAACAGGATCTTGAACAGGTGTATCAACAGGGGCTAGATTCTCCTAGTGTGATACCCAATTTAACAAAAATGGAAAGGGATGCAATACACAGTTTGAAAGAAAACAACATGATTACTATCAAACCCTCTGATAAGGGGGGTGCGATCGTAATCATGGATACTGATTACTATATTGGTGAGATTCTGAGTCAATTGTCAGATGGGGCAGTCTATAGGCGGTTAGATGGAGATCCCATCGTAGCAATCGCCAATAAAATAGATCATATGTTAACCAATATGGTAAATAACAATGTGATTTCTGATGAATTAAAGACATACCTTACTGTTACATTTCCACGTACACCAACTCTGTATACACTGCCCAAGGTCCATAAGGATCCTGTCCATCCTCCTGGCCGCCTGATTGTATCGGGCATTAATTCAATTTTTTGTCCGCTGGCCATTTTTTTGGACAAGATTCTTGGACCTTTGGTAACAACCACTCTCTCGTTTGTAAGAGATAGTGGTCACTTTTTGGAAAGACTGGATAGTCTAAAAATACAAGATGAAGA
>CM076680.1:113007060-113019560 GCA_038501925.1 Xenopus petersii
ACCTCAGCCAGGGCTGGAAGTACAGCAACGACCGCAAGGAGGAGGCAAGAGGAGGAGGAACCAACACCGGCCTCACAGAGGAGGAGGAGGAGGATCATGAGGAGGACGACGGAGATGAGGGCCCCAGTGGGCGAATGGGCCGAAGATTTTCCAGTGAAGAGAATGCAGCACTGGTTGATGAAGGCATCGTGCAATGGGATGTGTTATTTGGATGTCGATCCCATTGCATCAATGCTGCCAGACGCAAAAAAATCTGGCAGCTAGTAACGGACAAAGTCAACGCTGTAGGCGCTGTACACAGAGATCGCAACACTGTGTACAAGCGCTTCAGTGACCTGAAGAGTTGGATACGGGTGAAGTTTGCTGCCAGGAGAGCAAAGGCCCAGAAGACCGGCGGGGGCAGTTTACCATCTTTGAGGCTCCAGCCTTATGAACGCCGGCTTCTGGACATTATGGGCAGAGAGGTCTGTGAAGGTTTGGAAGGCACACATGACACAGACTGGAGAAGTAAGTACATTTTAATACCCAACATTCTTGCTGTGTTTATCCACATTCTTATCATTTGCCTAAATAACTCATTTCCCCTTTATCATTTAGCTTCTTTGCTTAAATATTGCTCCTGTTTGCCATTAGAGGATTTTATGTCTCCAGGATTGTTGTTTGTTTTTGTAGTAGTTACTTACGTGCAGCTGTAACATTGCCAAAAAGGCAAACGTTTATTAACCATTTCCCTACTAGAACAGAAATGTTTATAAACTGGATTAAAAGGGTTGTTGAGCTTGAAGTTAACTTTTGAAGTATGTTATCATTTTAGACTGTCATATCATTCTATTCCAGTCTCTGATTTCTAGGAATGTATGGTTGCTATGGTAATTTACATCCTAGCAACCACATTTTAAAAATAGTCTACTGTAGAGCTGATAACAAAAATACAGAATATTGGGTACCATAGGAAAACATTACTTTAAGGTTAACAAACCCTTTAACTTCAGTGTGTAGAAGTGTGAAGCAACATATGTAGAGCCTACAGCAGCTGTATTGTCACCTATTACATTCTGTGCTTCTCACATCATTGCAAACAGTGCCTTTGTGTCATGTATTTAACTTTTCAACCTTAGCATCTCCCTTGCAGTGCCCTGATAGACTCCACTTGGACTTTAACATATCGTTTCCTCGCCCATTACATTTGAGTTATTATTTTAAAGGCTAACTTAAATATTTCAGAAACATGTTGTAGGTTTGTGCATCAGCCTAATAAACAAGTACAATTGTAATAGCTTATGACTGACAAATTTTTTTTGCACATTTCTTAACAATTGCAGCACCACCGCGGACAGCACCACAACCCACGGACAGTGACCAGGACCAGGACCTTGATCCTCAGCAGCCCCAGGAAGAGGGTGAGGCTGCAGCGAGCCCCAGAGCCCCACAAGCTCAAGGTACAGACATGTTTGTGTTGACAATGTAGTTGCTTCCTCAAATTGTTTGCAACATTGCTAATGTCCAATTTCACATTACAGAACATCGAGCCCCCCCGGCGCGCCCAGTCGCCAGCCGTGCTACCTGTGGTGCCCCCCAGACGTAAGAGCCCTTCCTTACTTTGTCTGTGTCCCAAAGATGCAAAGCACATTTACTGAGTCCCTCATGCAGCCTACTTTATGTGCTTCTTCAGTGTTAATGAAAAGCAGTAGGTTGTTAAAGACAGATTTTGGATAGAATATACATTTTGGCCATTTCCTTATGCGACCAAAGTGTCAATTATATCAGATTCTTCTGCTGCTCTGTCTCTGCATCTCTCCCTTTGTCTTCCTGTGCCTCTCCCGTTCTGACTGTCAGCCTGAAATCACCATACAGCGCTACTACTATTTCACTCTCTCTCAGCCCCACCTTAAATTCCTACTGATGTCTTTGTGACTGCCCTTGACTATTGGCTCTGCTCAGCGTACATTCTCACCTGTTGACTCGACACTTTTCTTTTTCCTTTTACATGGTCCATCTTGCTCCCCCTCAGTCCAAGCCACCCACCGTCTCAAGTTTTACTCTGGCTCCTCATGCCTCATAGTAGTTTTCTCCCTCCATGCTGTCTCTCCGGTCTCCCTTTCCACTTGCAGGTTCCCTCTCTGTTCTTGCTCCCACCTCCTATACCACCCCTCTGTCAAGTTTCACTCCCCTCTCCCAGGTTCAATCACCACTCTCATTGTGTGTCTCATACTATCTCCTTAACTTGCAGCTGATGACAAACAAGGCAAACAAAAAACACATATTTGGACAATATACACATTAATGTTCCATTTCAAATCCAGTATTGGAATGATTTAGCCCCCCCCACACCCAAACATGGAAACACCCAACACCAATTTACCTTCTAAGATTATCTTTGTGAGCTTCCTTTCCCACCTTTGTTTTTTAGTTATGGGTTATGCACATGTCCAATAAATTGATCAATGTTTATATTTCTTTTTTGTTGTAGGTGATGCTGCTGAAGCGGGTGCTGCTGCTCCTGCTGCCGAAGCAGGTGCTGCAGCTCCTGCCGCCGCTGCACCAATTGGGGGACCACCACAGGAGCAACCAGAGCGACTGGGTGAGAGACGTCGGCACTATGTGGGGCTTATGTCAACGCTGATCCAACAACAGCGCCGCCACGGTCTCTGGATGCGAAGATGGTTTGCTCTAATGCATGCCGCCATCCGTGACGACATCCAGGACCTGGTGGTGGCTATTAGAGAACAGCCTCACCAACCAGCTTATGACTGACAAATTTTTTTTGCACATTTCTTAACAATTGCAGCACCACCGCGGACAGCGCCACAACCCACGGACAGTGACCAGGACCAGGACCTTGATCCTCAGCAGCCCCAGGAAGAGGGTGAGGCTGCAGCGAGCCCCAGAGCCCCACAAGCTCAAGGTACAGACATGTTTGTGTTGACAATGTAGTTGCTTCCTCAAATTGTTTGCAACATTGCTAATGTCCAATTTCACATTACAGAACATCGAGCCCCCCCGGCGCGCCCAGTCGCCAGCCGTGCTACCTGTGGTGCCCCCCAGACGTAAGAGCCCTTCCTTACTTTGTCTGTGTCCCAAAGATGCAAAGCACATTTACTGAGTCCCTCATGCAGCCTACTTTATGTGCTTCTTCAGTGTTAATGAAAAGCAGTAGGTTGTTAAAGACAGATTTTGGATAGAATATACATTTTGGCCATTTCCTTATGCGACCAAAGTGTCAATTATATCAGATTCTTCTGCTGCTCTGTCTCTGCATCTCTCCCTTTGTCTTCCTGTGCCTCTCCCGTTCTGACTGTCAGCTTGAAATCACCATACAGCGCTACTACTATTTCACTCTCTCTCAGCCCCACCTTAAATTCCTACTGATGTCTTTGTGACTGCCCTTGACTATTGGCTCTGCTCAGCGTACATTCTCACCTGTTGACTCGACACTTTTCTTTTTCCTTTTACATGGTCCATCTTGCTCCCCCTCAGTCCAAGCCACCCACCGTCTCAAGTTTTACTCTGGCTCCTCATGCCTCATAGTAGTTTTCTCCCTCCATGCTGTCTCTCCGGTCTCCCTTTCCACTTGCAGGTTCCCTCTCTGTTCTTGCTCCCACCTCCTATACCACCCCTCTGTCAAGTTTCACTCCCCTCTCCCAGGTTCAATCACCACTCTCATTGTGTGTCTCATACTATCTCCTTAACTTGCAGCTGATGACAAACAAGGCAAACAAAAAACACATATTTGGACAATATACACATTAATGTTCCATTTCAAATCCAGTATTGGAATGATTTAGCCCCCCCACACCCAAACATGGAAACACCCAACACCAATTTACCTTCTAAGATTATCTTTGTGAGCTTCCTTTCCCACCTTTGTTTTTTAGTTATGGGTTATGCACATGTCCAATAAATTGATCAATGTTTATATTTCTTTTTTGTTGTAGGTGATGCTGCTGAAGCGGGTGCTGCTGCTCCTGCTGCCGAAGCAGGTGCTGCAGCTCCTGCCGCCGCTGCACCAATTGGGGGACCACCACAGGAGCAACCAGAGCGACTGGGTGAGAGACGTCGGCACTATGTGGGGCTTATGTCAACGCTGATCCAACAACAGCGCCGCCACGGTCTCTGGATGCGAAGATGGTTTGCTCTAATGCATGCCGCCATCCGTGACGACATCCAGGACCTGGTGGTGGCTATTAGAGAACAGCCTCACCAACCACGGGGTCCTGCTGAGGGTCCAGTCCCTGGTCCTGCTGCTGCTCCCCCTCCACCCCCTCCACCCCCTGCATCTCCTCAGCAGTGCAGAGGAAGGGGGCGTGGAAGGGGACAAGGTCGTGTCCGAGGGGATAAGCGCAAACGTCCCTAGCTCCAGTCTGTGTCACTTTTTTTGGTTGTGGCTATTAGAAATAGTACTTGGCTCACACGCCTAAATCTCACCACAACGATTCCCAACCGTATCCGTAATCGACTTAAGTGCTGCTGGCACACGTCTCTTTGAAACCACAGGTGCTGTGTCAATCAGCCCCCTATACCTAACCATATTTTTAATTGTGCTTTCTAGACTTTTTTTAATTAATCATTAAAGGTTATGTTTTATTAATTGGCTTCACTGGAGTTATGTATTTGGATGGGAAGGTGCAATTACATGGGTCAGCTCTTTTTCTCTTTTTTTCACCATTTTATCCTGGCAAAGAACTTCGCCCAATTCACGCTTCAGGTGTGACTTTGTCCGTTACCCAGCAATGGGACTGACATCCAAACAACACATCCCATTGTTTAGACCATGCTGCATTCTCTTCACTGAGGGGTGCCATTTTAAGATCTATTGGCACCCTTTCCAATAACACCTGGAAAAGCACTTAAAACATCAAAGTGCATTTGCTCTAACATATTTGTGTATTTGTGGTGTTATCAGCACCAAGGTGTGCCATATCTACCATCCATTGGCACCCTTTCCAATAACATCTGGAAAAGCACTTGCAAACATCAAAGTGCATTTGCTCTAACATATTTCTATAGTAATGCTGCAGTGTTTCCCAAAACATTCACTTGGGACAAAAATGTTACATGTAAGGCTCAAAGAATTGAAATACTACTCTTTTGCATGTGTATTTTTCACGAATTACTACAAACATAACATATGTTAACATATGCTACCTCTGGCCTACTTTGGCTACCCAGCACTCCTAATAGGTGCCAACGCCTACTACCTCCTCCTCCTCCTCCACCTGTGCTCATTCAATAGCAAGTCCTAGGTGTATGATATGCCTTATAGGCACAAATGGTTGTTACTTTGCACAAGAAGTTATGTGGCCTACCTCTGGCCTAATTTGGCTACCCAGCACTCCTAATAGGTGCCAACGCCTACTACCTCCTCCTCCTCCTCCTCTACCTGTGCTCATTCAATAGCAAGTCCTAGGTGTATGATATGCCTTATAGGCACAAATGGTTGTTACTTTGCACAAGAAGTTATGTGGCCTACCTCTGGCCTAATTTGGCTACCCAGCACTCCTAATAGGTGCCAACGCCTACTACCTCCTCTACCTGTGCTCATTAAATAGCAAGTCCAAGGTGTATGATATGCCTTATAGGCACAAATGGTTGTTACTTTGCACTATCAAGCATTGTTGGTTGTCCAACACTCTACCTGGCCAGCACTAATCTCATATTGTTGATGCTTTTCAACTGGCCAAATTGTCATATATTGACAAGTGTCATTTGTACATCATATTGATTGTTATATTATTGTTTTTGACACAAGTTTATCAGGGCCAAATTTTTGGATACTGTTGAATGTAAAGTTGGCCATGATGAATCCTGGGGTGCATTAGCAATGTCATGCAACAAATGCTTTGTAAAACCTTTGTAAAGCTTTTGCCCTTTAGTGGTCTATAGGGGCTGCTATATTTTGAAATATATGTTGAGACCAAATTCCTCCTGTGCCTTCCAGCTAAGGTACATATTTTAAGGTTTTTAAATAACTATTGTATGTTCCAAAAACAAACAAACAAACTTTCTACAGATATATATTGTCTTTTTATTGTTGTTCAACTGTTTTGGATTTTGACAAAGATTGTGTCAGTAAAGCCACTAAAACATTACTGGGTGTGTTTGTTTTTCTTTTTTGCCAAGGCGCTTGTCCAAAATAGTAACATGGGTAATGTCATTTCAAATAAGAAAACAGAAGAAGCCATACGTTTGGATCAAACAAGAAAAATGCATTAACACAAATCCAAACAAATTTAAGTAGCCACACAAAAGCCTGTCATTGCTAAACAAACACTGCCACTTACTGATATGTTTTTGAAAGGTGACTCCACCCAGGTTCAAATGAGCCAAACAGCTGTCAGTTCATCACATCTGTCGCAAAGTCACATCAATAATATGGTAAGTTGTTAGCAATATATTTTACAATTCCCTGAGTAATTCCTAAATACCTGAATAACGGAGTTTGAGGCATGGCCAATCAGTCAGTGTCCATGTGTGTATCCTCTGTGGGCAAGTACCAAGATAATAAAGTAGAGTATGACACACATGAACCACAACCATAACACAGTAGGAGGCCAGAAAGCTGATATGACAAGTACAGATGGATTTCAGGCATTATTGAGTTGATCTAGATCATGACATTACTAAACCTCATTACAGGGGAGCGCAGGAGTAGACGCATGCAGTTGTTTTCAATGGGGCTGTACAGATTGAGACGCAACATGCTAAATTTTTCTGGTGTTTGTGGAGTACAGTCCCATTTCAAACAACTGAATGCGTCTACTCCTGTGCTCCGCTGGGGCTAAACACATAAAAAAAGAACGCAGGGGAGCGCAGCTTCAAATGCTTGTGTGAAAGAGGGCTAAAGGTTAAGCAAATGACCAGATTTACATTGGAAAAACATGGTTTGAAAGGTAACTGACAAGATTGCAAACAATCACAAAAAATGCACTTGGGAATAGGGCCCAAAAAAATATGTACAACTATTTGGCCCTTGAGAAGTCTTAACTAGTACAAATTAACTATTTGTGTGGTTTGTTCAACTTACAACTAAAAGTGGGCACGGATGAGCCTTTCACGCACTCTTCTTCCCTCTGGTTGGTTGTCCCTCTGTCTGCCAACATACCCCTCAATCTCAGGTTCCAGGTCATCATCAATGTCTGCAGGTAATCCATGCTCCCTTGCCACATTATACAGCATGGCACAGACAGTGATGATTTGTGAAACCTTCTGGGGGGAATAAAGCAGAGTTCCCCCAGTGACTGAGAGGCATCGGAAGCGAGATTTGAGCACCCCAAAGAGGCGCTCAATGATATTACGTGTCTTCCTATGGGCACGATTGTACCTACGTTGGGCAGGTGTTTGGGCAAACCTCACAGGGGTCATCAACCAAGGCAGAAGTCCATATCCTGCGTCTCCTAAAAATGTTAACCAAAATATATTATAGTAATTGATTCCAGTTGTCTGTTGTGTTGACTATTCCAATGCTGTAGTTATGTCCATTGTGTAGTAGTAAAATCTTTACAAACAGATCTACACACAAATTCTTTGCTGTTGGGGTACTTACTTTACCCCTTTTGTTAGTCAAACAACATTGGTGGCACAATAAAAGAGGGAATTCCCCTCCCCACAAATGACAAAAATTGTGTGTGTGCAGATCCATTAAGAAATCCTCCCCTTAACACATCTCACCTGTAAACTGAATCAGGTGCCAAGAATTAAAAGCCCTAACAAAGTGAGCTGATTGAACTAAACTACAGGTCCCAAGATGCATAGTGCATGTATTGTAGCCAGCAGGGCCGCCATTAGAAATCACGGGGCCCCGTACAACAAAATTTTTGGGGCCCCCTGGGCCCCGCCCACACTGATGACCAAGCTCCACCCCATTTCCCGCCCACTCCACATCGCAGTTAAAAGACCACACAGACATCAGCGCTAAAAAAGTAACCCCCCCACACAAGTTGTAAAAAGCTATTGATGGTCAGGGCCCCCTTATAAAAAATTGGGGCCCCAAAAAAAAAAAAATTAAAATTTTTTTTTTTAAAAAAAACATTGGTGGCAGGGGCCCCCTTATAAGTTAAAAAAAACTTGGGGCCCCAACAAAAAAAATGTAAAAAAAACTAAAAAATAAACAAACATTGGTGGCAGGGGCCCCCTTATAAGTTAAAAACAAATTGGGGCCCCAAAAAAAAATTTGAAAAAAAAAAAAAACTGGTGGCAGGGGCCCCCTTACAAGTTAAAAACAAATTGGGGCCCCAAAAAAAAATTAAAAAAAAAAAAATTAAAAAAAAAAAAAAAAAAACATTGGCGGCAGGGGCCCCCTTATAAGTTAAAAACAAATTGGGGCCCCAAAAAAAAATTAAAAAAAAAAAAATTTTTTTTTGAAAAAACAAAAAAAAACATTGGCGGCAGGGGCCCCCTTATAAGTTAAAAACAAATTGGGGCCCCAAAAAAAAATTTAAAAAAAAAAATTTAAAAAAAAAAAAAAAACATTGGCGGCAGGGGCCCCCTTACAAGTTAAAAACAAATTGGGGCCCCAAAAAAAAATTTGAAAAAAAAAAAAAAAAATTTTTTGAAAAAAAAAAACATTGGCGGCAGGGGCCCCCTTACAAGTTAAAAACAAATTGGGGCCCCAAAAAAAATTTGAAAAAAAAAAAAAAAATTTGAAAAAAAAAAAAAAACATTGGCGTCAGGGGCCCCTTACGAGTTAAAAAAAAAATTGGGGCCCCAAAAAAACATGTTTTAAAAAAAAAGATTGGTTGCAGGGGCCTATAGAATATTAAAATAATACATTGGTGGCCAGGAGATTAAAAAAAAAAAAATACACAAACTGGTGTTCAGTAGAATTGAACTCACGGCTTCAGTACTTCAACTTCACCTCCTTTCGTGACTTCGGGTCTTTGCGCTGCTTCAGGACTTCGGCTGTTTTCGTGACTTCGGGTCTTTGCGCTGCTTCAGGACTTCGGCTTCGGCTGTTTTCGTGACTTCGGGTCTTTTCGGCGCTTCGTGACTTCGGCTTTTTCCGTGACTTCGGGTCTTTTCGGCGCATCGGCTTCGGCTTTTCGGCACTTCCGCATTCGGCAGCACAGAGGCAAGACGTACGGCTCGGGCGCTCGTAAGGGGGGCCCGGATCTTCAAAAAATGCAGCGCTGCCGGGCCCCCCTTCATGCCCGGGCCCGGTACGCTTGTCCCCCCTGTCCCCCCCTGATGGCGGCCCTGGTAGCCAGACTGTAAATAGGGCAACATTTCTTAAAAATACATACATATCACCTTTAACATAATATTTGAAGTGTCTTTGTATGAAATTGCAAATATAACTTACCCACAAGCCAGCCATCTGGCATTTCTCCTCGGGTAAAGAGGCCATGGAGAGCTGACGGACGCAGGATAGTGGCATCATGGACACTTCCAGGAAAGCCAGATCTCGCACTCATGATGCGCATGTTGGAATCACACACCACCTGCACATTGATGGAATGGGAGCGCTTCCGATTTCGGTAGCGCTCCTGCTGATGGCAAGGTGGTGTGAGCGCAACATGAGTGCAATCAATGGCTCCTAGGCAATTTGGAAATTGGCCAATTATGAAAAATTCCTGTTTTAATCTTATCCACTCTGCCTGAGTTGAGGGGAAGGAAATGAGCCTTTGCGAGTGCTGCAGTAGTGCCCTGAGCACTTGTGTTAGTATCCTGCTAAAGGTGGGCTGGCTCATGCCAATGAGGCGTGAAGAAACCTGCTGGAAACTGCCAGTGCCCAGGAAATCCAAAACTGCAAGCAGCTTGCACATCCCAGGCACTGCCTGAGACCGTGCCATCACAGGTTCAATGGCCTCACTGATGAGACTATAAACCTGCACTATGGCAGCACGACTCAGGCGGAACATCCTCACAAGCTCATCATCAGACAACTCGTCCAAACAAAGTACAGGTCTCCTGAAGTGACGAGGCTGCCTGATCCTAGCAGGGACAAGGTGTTCCTGCTCCTCAGCCTGCTCTTGGGCATCTGGTGGGGGGTTTTATAAGTAAGCCAGTGTTTCCCAGCATTCCATGCAGCTTGGAAACATTTAACCATTTAGTGAAGCATAAGGATAGATAGGGCCAATTAATATTTGAATTGATGTTAAAAAAAATATAAATCAAAAATTATGTTTTAAGCCATTGATACTTGAAAATCTTAGCTTATATTCTGATAGATGCAAAAACAAACATGTTTCTGGTGTCAGTATTTATTTTAATGTAATTCCCCAAACCTCTAGTGCAGCCAGAACTAAAAAACAGTTTAGAACAGTTTATAAAGTGATCCCTAGGTGTCACTATACACCCACAACAGTGGAGAGCACCAGCAAAGAAAATCGAATAGTCGAATAGTTTTTACTTCGACCGTTCGATTCGAAGCATATCATATTCGAATGTCGAAGTCCAAAATCAACTTTGGTAGGTCAAAGATGGGGTACAAAGAAAACTTCGGGTGAATATTTTATAAATAAGGTATCCTTCGAGTCGAGTCGAATAGTCGAATAGGCGAACTAATACATCCTTCGATAATCGTACTTGGCCACTTCGATTATCGAATTTGACTATTCACATGATCGGAGGATTGCTCGAACGTTCGAAACGAAGGTCGAATTCGAAGTAAAAAAACAGTCGAGGCTTAGTGCATCTGCCCCATAATGTGTGTGATAAACCAGTTATATGTATCTTGATAAAGGCCCCGTGAGGGTGGAAACGTCGATCTAAATAAAACTTAAACTTTTATCTTCAGACAAAAGTCCCTTGCGTGCAACAGCTTTCTTTCTATAGATTATATATATATATATATATATATATATATATATATATATATCTCTATATCTATATATATATCTATATATATCTATATCTCTCTCTCTCTCTCTCTCTCTCTCTATATATATATCTCTCTCTATATATATATATATATATCTATATAGATATATATATATCTCTATATAGATATATATATATATATATATATATAGAGAGAGAGAGAGAGAGAGAGAGCGATATATAGAGATAGAGATATATATCTCTCTATATATATATCTCTCTCTCTCTCTCTCTCCCTCTCTCTCTCTCTCTCTATATATATATACAGTGCTTGAATTGGGTTGAAAAAGGTGGAGGGATGGTATATGTGCCGCGCGTAGCGCGGTGGCAAAAATAATTAAACCACGCCCACAATTGTAGGCCATACCCACAATTGTAGGCCACACCCACTTTTAAATAAGTCTTGCCCACCAGTTATTTTGCTATTTCCATGTTTATGAAAATTTTTTTTAATATTGCAAGAAATAGAATGACCCTAATTTTTTACAATTAAAGAGTTACACAGTTAAATCGGGTTGAAAAAAGACAAAGTCCATCAAGTTCAACCCCTCCAAATGAAAACCCAGCCAGCATCCATACACACACCCCTCCCTACTGTCACATAAATTCTATATACCCATATCTATGCTAAATATAGAGCTTAGTATCACAATAGCCTTTGATATTATGTCTGTCCAAGAAATCATCCAAGCCATTCTTATAGTCATTAACTGAATCAGCATCACAATATCACCCGGCAGTGCATTCCCCAACCTCACTGTGAGGAACGCCCTATGTTGCTTCAAATGAAATGTATATACAGTATATGCATTTAGAAGCTTGTAAAGTGGAATCACACAAAATATACCAGCAGTTTGTGAAAGGCTTGGTTCCTGAATAAAATAGTTTTGCCCCTTAAGTGTCTCAAGCATTGCTATTATACAAAAAATGCACAAGTGAGCCAGCAACAGGAGATCTGGTTATTTAAACATGTGAAAATGTTGCACATTCGCAACAGAATACTGACTCCAGAATACTGGTTCTCACTCATGACTGATGCTCTATGAGGACCGACCACACAGGGGCCAGTGGGTCAGTCTCTCCTGCTCAATCCCACATAAAGCTACTTGTCAGGCACATACACGGATACCAGGTCACAAAGCCTGTTATGCCTGGAAGGTTCCTGTTTTCTTCAAAACAATTCACTAGCCCACATACTTGTACAGGCAATTGCAATAGGAAGAGACTGGAACACTGGACACACAGACAAAATGGCCAATGTGGAGACCCGGCAGGCTGGTGGCCATACATACACACACACACTATAAAAAAACACACACTATACACACACACACATCATACACATTACACACACCCACACTATACACACACAGACATACACATTATACACACACATACACACACACTATACACACACTATACACGCACTATACACACACACACACACACACTATACATACACATTATACACACACACACACACACACTATACATACACATTATACACACACACACACACTATACACACACATACACACTATACACACACAGACATACACATTATACACACACATACACACAGACACTATACACGCACACACACACTATACACACACATAACCTCACACACACACACACTATACACACACACACATACCCCCACACACACACATACATACATA
>CM076680.1:113024560-113124560 GCA_038501925.1 Xenopus petersii
GCAAGATACCTTGGGTACATTGTAGGTAGAGGGCTAGTAAAACCCCAGCTAAATAAGGTAGATGCTGTCCAGAACTGGCCCCGCCCTAAAACAAAGAAACAGGTACGAGCATTCCTAGGAATGATTGGGTACTACCATAGGTTTGTCCCCAACTTTGCCACAGTAGCAACCCCATTGACTGACCTGACCAAAGGTCGGAAGTCAGTCATAGTTGAGTGGAACATGGATGCAGAAAAGGCATTCCTTGAACTCAAGTCCGCTCTTTGTCACCACCCCATTTTGGTGGCACCAGATTTCTCAAAGGAATTTATTGTTCAGACGGATGCTTCAAACGTAGGTCTGGGAGCTGTCCTATCACAGGTCATTAATGGGGAAGAGCATCCCGTAGTGTTTCTCAGTAGAAAGCTGACTGCAACGGAGAAAAACTATGCAATAGTTGAGCGAGAATGCCTAGCCATTAAGTGGGCCTTGGACTCCCTCCGTTATTACCTTTTAGGTAGGAGATTCCGTCTGATCTCTGATCATGCCCCACTCACCTGGATGAAACAGAAAAAAGGGGCAAACGCCAGGGTAACCCGATGGTTCCTGGCACTCCAGGAGTTCAAATATACTGTAGAGCACAGACCCGGGAAACAGCATATGAATGCGGATGCTCTGTCCCGAGTCCATTGTCTAGGCTCTACTAGTGCCTCCACCTCCCCTGGGTTGAGGCAGAGGGGGGGATATGTACAGGCCGGCCGGGATTTATAGTGGATGGCAGATATGTATCCCCGGTTTTTAGGTTCTGAGCCATCCATTTAAGAATGTTCCCTTTAAGAAACACCAGAGGATTAAGCAGCCAGAAGGTGGGCTGGACAGCCAAGGGGTGTTTAAGGGAATCAGCAGCAGGTGTGGGGTGTGTGAGAAGGAGCTGCACAGGTTGGAATGGCTGTATTTTCAGAGACCTGTGGGGCCTGATAGCTAGGTGGATATTTTCCTGGTGTTTTCCCCACAGACCAAGCCTGGATAGTACCTTGGGGGTACTGGAAACTTAAAAACGCTGAAGTAAGCTATTTTGTTTATTGCTGGACTTTATGTTGCTGAATGAAGCTGTTTTCTTTCTGTTACATTTTGACTGCTGCTGGAAGCTCTTTGTGTTCAAAATAAACGGACTGTTTTTCTTTTCACCTTGGAGTGGCCTGCATTTATGCTAACAATCCCGCTGTGATCCCCCCAAACTTCACAATATATCTCTCTCTCTCTCTCTATATCTCTATATATATATCTCTCTATATATATATATATAGATATAGATATATATATAGATATATAGATATAGATAGATATATATCTATATATATATCTATATATAGATAGATAGATAGATAGATATAGACATATAGAGATATAGATATAGATATAGATATATAGAGATAGATATAGATATATAGAGATAGATATATATAGATCTATCTATAGATATAGATAGATCTATCTATATATATATATATATATATCTATATATATATATATATATATATCTCTCACTTGAGAAAGGTCCCCAGGAGGGACCGAAACGTCGGATTGTGATGTGAAAATAAAAACTATCACTTTGAAAATGAAAATGAGAGTGCGGATCCTCTATTACCTATAATAGGCACTCCAGAAAAGTTTATATATCTCTATATATATCTCTATATATATATATATATATATATATATATATATATATGTATATATATATATATTTGTTTGATTAGAGATTTGCAAAGGACTTTGCAGTGGTATTTTTCACTTTTCACATACAGTAAGGTATTTCTGATAATTGTGCAAATAAGCGGATATAAAGTAATAATATTAAAGGGCAATAGCAGAAGAACTGCCTGTTGGACAATCGTGAATTGTGCTTCTTTGTCAGAATTAATAGACCGATAATGCCCTGTGTGCATCAGTGATTGTCCAAAGGGAACTACCTTTGCTTGTACCAAAGTAATACCACTTATATGCAAACAATGCTGCTACATCCCATACCTGTACAGAGAAAAGGAAATCATTTTTAAAAATTTAGATAGAATGGAGTCTGTGAAGACAGTTTCTGTGATTCAGATCTTTCTAGATAATGGGTTTCTGAATTATGCATCCCATACCTGTAATTCATGTTTACTGTGGGCAAGAAATCTCATGAAAATGCTTTCTCCTTGCCAAAGCATCATAGCGGTGAAGGCAATGTTACTGTGATTCATTTGGATTGCTGCATAATGTATTTTAGGCTCCTGGAAGTATTTTTGGCAGTATAGATTTACCACAGGCAACAAATATCTGTGTGTTTGGGCTATACTATAATATGTACCAAACCAAAAGTATGACTAATTAGAGAACATTCACTCCTAGGGCTCATACATAGGGGTATTATTTTATGCATTTGATGTGCAGGTTTGAGTGTTTCATCAAGATGCCACATGCTACATTTTCTTTCCCATACTGACACAGACGAATGTGTAGCTCTGAATGCAGGTGGAATGCAACATTCTGTGTTTGGCACTTACATGGGCCTGTGTCAGTAACGGGGCCATGTAAAAGAGTTGTGTGTGTTTCTATCTGTGCTGAATGCCCTGGAGTGCAGGTTTACTGTGCTTGAGGAGGAGCCATTAGTTGCTTTTAAAAATGCATATAAATGGCCAAAATGCATTTTTGCAGTTGCAAATCACATATAATGCCCATAAGTTTTTGGGGAGTGTAAGTTAAATCACCCCAAATATATCAGATTACGTTCCAGCGATTGTGATATATGGGTAAATGTTAGCAGCATCATTTGCTTGTACATCTCAATGATTTAATTATCTAAAGATCGTCAAGTTATTATACTATAACCTCCAACCTGCTATGTATAGCCTGCGGGTAAGGAGAAAAGTGTCTTTTAAGTAAATCAGACTAAAAAACCCCAATAAGCATGCACATCCAACATGCATCTGATCCACTTGGTGTTTTGATTACCCTCTGACAGGTTAAAATGTGCACACATTTACTTTACCCATTACATATACTGGGTTTGTATACCTATAGCCCAAGGTTACTGTGTAATGATAGGTACTACTCCACCATTCTCATTTTTCCTCCCAAGTGCCCCCTGTTCTAGTATGCAGTAGATACATTGCAGGAGCATTATGTACTGTGCATGCAAAAAACATGGTAGATCACGTTTGTGTTTTGCAACTGCATCCTTCTCTGCACTAAAAATTGCAGCAAATCTCTGCACTCCAAATCAAAGTGTATAGACCTGCTTGCCCCAAAGAATACCATACTACCTGCAGTTCTCAGTGGAGCCCTGTACTTTAACACTTTTTTTGCCAAGCACACACACTGTATATACTGGCAGACAAGGGCTCTATCTGCCAAGAATGTACTAGGAACATTATTGAGCAGATTTGCACTTCTCTCTGCATTGGTGGCTTCTGCTGCCTCTACATAGAGTTACAAGCATGTATGAGTGAGTGGGACTAAATTTGTTAGTGGGATTACATGTATGAATGAGATTATGCATATATATGAGTGGGATTATGCATATGAGTGAGTGGAATTACATATATGAGTGAGTAGGAATACGTATGAGTGGGATTATGCATATGAGTGCACATGAATGAGTGATATTATGCATATGAGTGAGTGAGATTATGCATAGGTGTGAGTGGGATTATGCATATGCGTGTGTGGGATTACATATATGAGTGGGTGGGATTACATGTATGAGTGAGTGGGAATACATGCGTGAGTGGGGTTGTGCATATGTATGAGTGGGATTATGCGTATAAGTGAGTGGGATTACATGTATGAGTGAGTAGGATTATGCATATGAGTGAGTGGGATTATCTGTATGAGTGGGATTATGCATATGAGTGAGTGGGATTGCATGTCTGAGTGAGTGGGATTACATGTATGAGTGGGATTATGCATATAAGTGAGTGGGGTTACACATACTTAATAAAGTTAAATTACAAAACAAAACTTCTGAGCAGGCGTGGCTAGATATACAAAAATAAATGATGATGTAGCTGATTGAATTTATGTAACTGCTTACAAGTGCACAAGCAACCAATGAATTACAAGGGGAGGACAGTATCAATGTCCAATAAGAAACAAGTAAGGGCAAAGCCTGAGAGTGATGATGTTATCATATAGGAAGTGCAGGTTTAAAACAGACCACTCCCATCCTTCAGAAAACTGATCAGAGAGACAGGAGAAGGACAGATTTAAATGGTATATAAACTAGCTTTTACAATGACCTTTTAACTTTTTTTGATGGCAAGTGGGTTTTCTAACACAACGAGAACTTTTTAAGTGGTTTCATAAGATTTGGACATTGAAGGTGAACAACCCCTTTAACAAAATGTATCAACAGATCCTCAATAAAAACATACATTGTTACAAAACAGACTGAGTCACTTATCTATTTCTGGCATGGCTATCCTTCTATTTCTGTGTCTAACTGGATCTGTTTTTTTCATACAAATCTGTCTTGGTAATTTCTCTAGACTCCCATAATCTGCAAGAGATACATTTATGCCAACATTAAAATCAATTTTAAAATACAATACTCGACCATTGTTAAAAACAAAAAGTTATCTGAATATCCGGTGCAAATCATATTCACAATTAAGGCAATGGGGTTCTAGAGTTTCCAAAGTGTGGATCCATTTAGCTTCCTTAGTTAAGAGCTCTTTTGCTCTATTGCCACCTCAGCGTAATATTGGTACGCTATCTATTACCTGGAATTTTAACTGTTGAACCCCATGGCCTTTTTCGGTGAAATGGGCAGCCACTACTTGATCCATTTTCTTTTATTTAATCGCTGATTTATGTTTCCAGATCCTTTCCTTGACCATCCTGGTTGTTTGTCCTATATATTATTGACCACACTGGCACTTAATAGCATAGATCACAAAGGTGGATGTACAAGTATAATAGCCCTTTATTTTGATAGGGGTTACCCTTGCGTGGGTGATACACTGTATCTTCCTTAATGCAATTGGAACAACAGCTACAGGATAGGCAAGGGAAGGATCCATTGTTTCTGGGACACAAAAGTTGTTGTTTCTTGGGATTACCTCCTACATCTGATCTCACAAGCATACCCCCTATAGTCTTGTTTCTTTTGTATGACATTAGTGGTGGATATCTGAATGCCTCTAATATCAGGCATCCCATTTTTTAATAGGCCCCAATGGTTTTGAATAATCTTAGAGATTTCACCACTAATTGTCATATATCTAGACACAAAGGGGATCCTTTTAAATTTTTCTTTTGGTGGTTGTTTGTCCCTACCAACTGAAGCCCTCTGTTTCTTTAGCAAGGATGTGGGGTATCCTCTCTGAATTAATAGGTGACAGGTGGTGTCGAAGGCCCCTGCCTCTGTTCAGGGATGGTTTCTCTACCTTGACATGAATAGCCTCTTTCACGCCTCATTCAAACCAGTGGTCTTCTTTATCCAAGATTTGGACCTTGCTATCTTCAAAGCAGTGTCCTTTGTATTTTAGGTATAGAAAGATAGCTATGTCTTGCCCGGTACAGTTTACCTTCTTATGCTGAGCCATCCACTTGGTGAGCCATTGTTTTGTCTCCCCAATGTATAGATCTGTGCACTCTTCACTACATTGGGCTCCGTATACCACATTGCTTTGTTTTTCTTTTGGTGTTGGATCCTTTGGGTGTACCAGTTTTTGTCTCAGTGTGTTGCTAGGTTTGAAAAACACAGGTAGGTGGTGTTTGTTGAAAATCCTCCTGAGTTTCTCTGACACTCCAGATACATATGTTATAACTATGTTTCGCCTACTATGTGTCTACGGGCGGTTATTTCTATTTGTGTTCATGTTAGGCTTGGTTGCTGCTGTTTTGACAAAGGTCCAATCTGCGTAGCCACACACTTTCAAAGCCCTTGTCTTTGGACTCTGTATCAGTTGCCACACATCCCACCCTGTGGTGCACAGTACTAATGACACCCAGTTTGTGTTCCAGAGGATGGTGGGAATCGAGCAACAGATATTGATCCGTATGAGTAGAGTTCCTGTATACTTCCGTTTTCAAGTTACCCCCCTCTTGAATGCATATCAAACAGTCCAAAAAGGCAAGTTTGTTCTTGTGGGCATCTTCCCTTGTGAACTTGATGTTATTGTTCACTGAGTTAATGTGTTCTGTAAAGGCCGCCACTTTATTGGATCTGATTTTAACCCAAGTGTCATCTATATACCTGAACCAGTGACTCAGTATAGTTCCCTGGAATGTAAGTAAGGCCCTCCTTTCCACTTCCTCCATGCACAAGTTAGTTACAATGGGAGAGACTGGAAAACCCATTGCACAGCCATGTTTCTGTCAATAAAAAAAGTCCTTGTATTTGAAGTATGTGGTGTTAAGGCACAAATCTAGTAACAAACATACTTGTTTAGGAATGAGCTTTGTTCTGCTGCTGAGGGTGTTATCTTGCTGCAGTCTATTTCTTACAGTCACCTCTTTGAAGAGTTACAATGTGCCATTGTGATTGGATTAGGGGAACAGTTTATATGATGAGAATTTTCCACACTCATAGGCGTCAGAACCAGGGGGCCACAGGGGCTACAGCCCCCCAAAAAAATTCTCCTGGAATCTTTTCTTCTTTAAGAATTCTACTTATAACAGCTTGACTAGCCTTTTTCACTTACTTGTGCCAAAACCTGAAGCCATTATCATGCCTTTTGGGGCTGAAGAAGCTGAAAGCTCTCATAATTAAAACTGGCCAATTGCATTCAGCCTAGATGACAGCCAATCGCAGGCAGGGAAAAAGGCGCCAATATATGTTTGCGTTGTCCAGTACTCCGCTAACAGGCAGCATGGATGGCAAACACTGGTGCTGCAGATTCATCCTCTTCCCCCTCTAGAACTATTGGTGCAGAAAGAATGCTGGCCAAGTAAGGATACAAATAATTTTTATTACACTGCCTTGTGATTTTTAATCCTATACGTGTTAGCAAAAATTGCATTTGTGCCATTTCTGGGGGTAATTATTCATGGAATTCTCACTGTGTTCATCCTGCTTTTAGTTCTGGGGTATTATACATGGAATTGCAACAGTGTCTTTTGGGTTTTAAAAAATAAATTGCATCAGTTTCTTTTTTTCAAAAAAAATGTTTAGCTATCTATATATTCAATAATTCTCCCATAGTGAACATGATCACAGCACAATTCAGCCGAACAGCCCCCTAAGTTTGCTCATAGTCTGAACAGAGATAGCCCATAAAACTATGGCAGCATAGGTATTCCCCTGTACTAAGCATGATTCAGCAGGAACAGCCCCAAAGTTTGTTCATAGTCTGAACAGAGAGATCCCATAAAACTATGTCCATATAGGTATTCCCCTGTAATAAGCACAATTCAGCAGGACCGCCCCACTGGTGATCTCCTGATCGTGTTTTGCTGCTGGGTGGAGAGAGCAAGTTGTGTGTGTGCTCGTTAGCTCAATCATGAGCAATTGCAGCACTGGAGGGAGTGGTTCTTCCAAGGAAGCTGATCCAGGAAATTCCCAGGCCTCGCCACCATCTAGGCCTCGTAGTGATTCTGCAAAAGAAGGGGTTTCTGAGGGGCCCCAAACTGAGTCTTCTGACCATGTTGCTGGATTCAACCCCAACATGCAGCCAACATATCCTGGATTCCATGAAAACATGGCAAAAGGAATACAGAGGTACAAGGAGAAAAAGGCAGAGCTTGTGCAAAGGCATACAGTCTGGCCCAGCCTAAAAAGCGGGTGGAAATAGCAGCCCTGTGTGACAGACTGCACAGTCTGGAGCAGGAGGTGGAAACTCTTGGTAATGGAATTGGTCCTGTAAAAGAGTTGTTTGATAATGCCGAGAGGTTCCGGCAGATGGAGCAGAGGCTCCAGGAGGAGAAATACAAAGTGTCACTTAAAAGAAGAGCGATCAAGGAGGTATCCAGTGATGAGGAGCCTGACAGCTCTGGGGCCCTCCAGCCATACCAGCCAGCCCCAAGGAGCCCTGGCTCCCCCTCTCCTACACCCACTGGTACCCCCACTGATACCCCTACTGTTACACCTACAGGTACCCCCACTGGTACCCCCTCTGTAACACCGGGTCTTCTCAGAGAGATCAGAGTGGCAGAATCTCCTTGCACTCTGAGACCACAAAAAATGGTCTTTTCCTCTGAGGAAATAGAGGACATTGACCCAAGGGAGAAGGTGAAGCAAAGGAGATAGAAAAACCAGCCTGAAGTAAGTCACTTTATTTATATGGCAAGTGATTCCCCTGCTCTGCCCCTTGCCCAGAATCAGCCCGTGTCTCTGGGAGTCTTGCAGGCAGCCCCACAATCTGGGGTACAGCAGCAGCAGCTGAGAATGTCGGGGTGCAGTCGGCACCTGCTGTGGTGGCCGCATGGGCACAGAAACCTAATGCTAATGTGGCTGCAGCAGAGAACTCTGGGAATGTACCATCTGTAAGGAACGTAGAGCAGTCAGTTGAGGAAAAGCCTGAAACAGAGGCACTTTGCCACACTGCTGCTAATAACAACGCAGAGAAACAAGATGTCCCAAGTGTTGCTGGGGAACACTCACAGCAACCAGATGCTTCAGCCATTCATACTTCATCTCACCTGGAGCAGGACAGAGCTGGTAGTGATAATCACATTAAAGAGAACTCTCAGTGCAAAGGTGCAGTTGCTGGGCAAGAGGAGGATCAGACAGATCAGAAAAGAAAGAGGATGACCAAGAAGAAGACCAAGAAGGCTACTAAAGCAGTAATCTGGAAGGAAAAAAAAAAGACTCTAAAGTGGATTCTTGTAGTTCAGCAATTCCAGATGTTGTTGTTTCTGAAGGTGCGAGTGTGTGTGGGAGTGAGTGCAGTGAGGAGGAGATCAGTAAGCAGATGCCTGAGGTTTCGGCCAGTGAGTGCACTGAGAAAACAAAATCTGTTGGTGCATCTGTGAATGTGAGTAGGGGTAAAGTAGCGGGGGGTCAGGCTGTGCAAGTGTCACATGAGTCTGTGCAAGAGGTGAGTGTGGGTGTCAGTACAAGTGCTTTGGGTGCAGGTGAAGCAAATGTTACAGTGGTGGGTGTGAGTACTGGGAATGAAGGGGCGAGTGGGAGTGGCCAAAGTTTTACAAATGTTGTGCGTGGCATGGAGTCTGGAAGAGTGAATGGCGTGAGACAAAGAGATGTGGCTATGACTGGGGTGCATGTGGAGCATGGAGATCAAACCGCAGAGGCGCAGGTTCCCCGGCGTGGGAGGGTATATCCCTCAGATTTTGGGCGCCATAAGAATGTGGTGCGATTGCAGTGGGAGGGACCCTTGCCTGATGGTAATATCATAATTGATAAGATCTGTGAAATGGGCTTCTCTGCTAATGACCTTTACTGTTTTGTCCATAATAAGGTTTTCAAAGATTATTCTGTCCGCTTCATGAGAGTCTGGGAGTTAGATCAGTTTTGGGACAAGTTCAGGAAGTTTTCTGACTCAGGCATGTGGGAGGGATTCAGCGCCGTTCCCGTATCTAGACCTGGGGAGTGTAGGTTCACCATACTTCTAGAGAATGAGTCCACCCCCCCCTGCAGATCTCAAGGTTTGGCTCAAAAGGTATGGGGATGTGATAGGAGAGTAGGAGAAGGTTTTGGGTACAGGGTGATATGGACGGGGAGCTGGTAAGCTAAAGTCTGCCTGCGAACTGTAGGCAATGTCCCCCAGCACATCCCCAGCTCTGCATATATTGGCTGGGATTTAGTCTGGTACTTTTATCCCGGCCAGCCCAGGGAATGTTGGAAGTGTGGCTCCACCAGGCATTTCAGTATCAATTGCGATGTACAGAAATGCGCCATGTGGCTTGGAGTAGGTCATGTTGCCAAACACTATCCCAAAAGTATAAGGTGCAACTTGTGCGGAGTGCTTGGCCATGCGTACGGTTCCTGTCCTATGTCGTGGCAAAGTATTGATGAGAAGTTCAGGATGGAAGCGGTGGAGCCTGAGTCTGAAGCCCCACTGTGTCAGGTTATTGTGATGACTCCTTTTGTGCCTGATCCTGACCCAATCATCCCCCATAATCCATCTCAGTGTCCCAAAACTCCAAAGCCCTCCCAAACCCCACATCCTCCTACATCTTTTAGGCCCACGAGGGGAAGGGGAGGAGGGAGGGGGGAGCCTAGAGGTCAGGTACCAATCCCCCAAGGGGTAGTTCAGGAGACCCCCCTTTTGAGCTGCCAAGTGTGGCTCTATCCATTGTTAAAAACACATTGGGGGATTGGGTGAAGGCAGGTAAACCCCTTAAATCTGCTGAGGCCAAAAAGAAGGCTTATAAGACTGTGAGTGGGGGGAATCACAGAAAAAAGGTCATGGGGAATGTGCAGAGAGTGCCCATTAATGTGTTCAGGAGGAGGGGGTGGCCCAATTCCCCTATCTGTAAATAGGTTTGCCCCATTATCTTGGAGTGAGAGGGTAGAGAGTGAGGAGCAGGAGTTTGTAGAGGTGGAGCAGCATGTGAGCTTGCAAGTTCTTGTAATGCTGACTCTTCCTCTGAATTTGAAAATATTGATCCTGCTGAAGCAGAGAAACTCCCGTTTGGTATCTCTGCAAAGAAGGAATGTTCTGATGATGATAGGAAGGCAAAAATGAGGGCAGAAACCTCCTCATCTTAATCACCCTGTTAATGGCTGTACCCCCCTCCAATACGTGTCGTGACCATTAATGTCGCGAGCATTAAGTCTGTAGGTGCAAGGGAAGCGGCCTTCTTTTTGCTCTCCCAAGTTGAGGCAGAGATTTTATTTTTGCAAGAGACCAGATTATGTAATCTACAGGTGCTCCATAGAGCTAAAAAAGAATGGACACACAGTCCTTCCTACTGGTCTCTTGAGGCCTAGACCTACAGTGGAGTGGCGGTCCTTTTTAAGACCAATAAGGTAACAGTCAAACGTGTGATTGAGGTAGAGATGGGCAGAAGTATGGTCTTGGACGTCCTGGTGAACGGGCAGAATCTTCACCTTATTAATGTGTATGGCCCTGTCTCAGACACGGTACTTCCAACCGCACGTGACTTTATGTGTGGCTATCAGGGGTCACTCACTCAGTCTCTCACCCACCTTAATTAATGTAATAATTCACAATACACCAATGCATTAAACACTCTCTCACTATAGTCAGTTAGTTCCTACTGATTCAACAATTACTTCAGCATGCAGAGGGTTAAGGCTCACAGTTACACTCTTTCAGACTACGTTTGTTTAGAGTGTTAACAAAGACAATCTTATTAAATTCTCTTTAATATTATAAAAGGTATAGCAGTGCAATACACAAAAAGATGTTACAAAAAGAGACATACATTCAATAATACAATTACAAACAGTTGTAAAATAAAAGGGAAAACATGGAAAACCTATACTTAACTCCAAAGATATAGCATTCCTGGTCCTGGAGGCAAGGGGAAACAAACGGAATAACTTCCAATCGCAATTGGTCCTCTAAAGTAAATCCAAAAATTTAGTCAGAAGAGCTGACTATTTATTAGTGATTTCAGGACATCAGGGAACTGCACACTCCCCCCTCCCTCAGGAATGCAAGGGGCATGGCCTAGCAGGACACAGATTGAGTTTTTATGACCTCCTGTGAGTAGAAACTGGACCAAGAATATAATGACCATAACTCCTTATGGGAACATAGGAGAGACATGATATTATATTCATTGGTTATTAATTCTCTCAGGGATTCCATAGATACTAAACATCAATACATCTAATGTTACCTACCTACAAAGGAAGGAGGGGGGTCTCGGTATGGTGAACCCCGTTGTGTTCTTTGTGAACACCTTTATTAAGTTCAACTATAACAACCTCCTTTTGGAGAAGCCTCCTTTGTTGGTGGAGATCTTCAGAGTTTGGTCCTTCCTTAATTTGAGTGCTGGCAGAGAGGTGGCTTGGTAAAGAGCGTGCATGCTTCTCATGGTGCTCTCCCACCTTATGTTGTAGTGAGTCGGAAGGTGATGAGGCGGTGGTGTGTGTCTGTTGGGGAGATCAGGGCTTCTCCCAGAGAGTCTTGGGTTCCTACTTTCATGCATCACTGGCCCTGAAGGACTGTCCAGATGAAGTGTTGAGATCAGGGCTCTCTTTAGTCAACTCCCCAAGGGTCCCCCCAAAGTTTAGGGACGTCGTCTGGCGCTCCTTCCATGGGAAGCTCTATGTTAATGACAATCTGAAGTACACACGCACCGATGACTGTGATTGCCCATGGGGGAATGTTCTGGGGAAGTGGAAACAATGGACCACTTTTTACTTCAGTGCCCCTTTAACATAGATGTCAACAAACAAGTCTCTACTGCCTTGGCCATTCCTTGCCTCTCTGGTTGTAGTTACCAGGAGTGAGCCTATGGGGCATTCAAGCGGCATAGGGGTTATGATTTGGGCACTCTTTTCTTAGTCAGCTCAGTTGTCTGCTTTTACACCTGGAGTGCACGGTGCAAGTCATTTGCTAATCCTGATGTCTCTTTGGTGTTGGGCTAATTCTTTTCACCCCAGTAGATTTTTGCTATTTTCTATTTTTCTGAAAGGGCTCATACAGTTTTAGGTGAGTAGCCCAATCTTTTGCCTTCTCGGAGTCAGTGTGTTTTTTGTTTTGTTATGATTAGAGTGGCAGTCAGTCAGCCTGTGCCACTTGGTTTGTTTTGAAAATGAAATGAACTGCAATTTGACTATTTATATACAGAATACAGCTGTATAATGTAAATAGCATTATTCTGTAAATACGTTTTTATTGCAAATGTTTATATATGAATGTTTATTTGGTATGCTATTTTATTAGCCTTTTTGTATCAGGATGCAAGAACTTAATAAAGAAACATTTCCCCTGCACTAAGCACAATTCAGCAGGAACAGCCCCCTAAGTTTGCTCCTAGTATTGCTCCTAGTATATAAAGAGAGATACTATAAAAATATGGCAGCATAGGTATTCCCCTGTAGGGATGTAGCGAACTGCCAATTTGATGTTCGCGAACGCCGTTCACGAACACCGGCAAAAAATGCGAACGTTTGCGAACAGTTCGCAAACTTCGAACACCCGCTAAAATCGTTCGATCGAAGGATTTTCATTCGAAACGAACGATCGAAACCATTCGAACGAATGCTTTTCGTTCAATTGAATGCTTACAATCGTTCGAACGAATGGAAATCGTTCGATTTTTAGCGGTCGAAGGAATTCGGTCGAATGGTCGAACGAATCTAACGCGAACCCAAATTGGCGAACGTCGCGCGACGTTCGCGAACATTCGGCGGACGCGAACAAGTTCGCCGGCGAACAGTTCGCTACATCCCTATTCCCCTGTACTAAGGACAATTCAGCAGGAACAGTCCCCTAAGTTTGCTCATAGTCTGTACAGAGAGATCCCATAAAACTATAGCAGCATAGGTATTGCCCTGTACTAAACTTGGTATGCTATTTTATTAGCCTTTTTGTATCAGGATGCAAGAACTTAATAAAGAAAAATTTCCCCTGCACTAAGCACAATTCAGCAGGAACAGCCCCCTAAGTTTGCTCATAGTATATAAAGAGAGATACTATAAAAATATGGCAGCATAGGTATTCCCCTGTACTAAGGACAATTCAGCAGGAACAGTCCCCTAAGTTTGCTCATAGTCTGTACAGAGAGATCCCAAAAAACTATAGCAGCATAGGTATTGCCCTGTACTAAACACAATTCAGCAGTAACAGTCCCCTAAGTTTGTTCATAGTATGTACAGAGAGATAACAGAAAACCATGCTGGCATAGATATTCCCCATGTACTATTTACCATACAACAGGAAGGTTTGAGGGTAGTTCTTTAAAAATTCACATATACCCATCAGAATGAGTAACCCTCACCGCTCGGTGCCCAGCTGCTTCATGAGTGCATTCAAGGATGGGCTAAGAACAACCAAAGGATGGGGAAGGGTACCATTGCCACTGGTACCCGGTCATTTTGTCCCCAGCTCTTGGAGGACTACAACTTCCTTCACCATTAATTGCAGGCTGCCTGATGCTGGGAGTTGTTGTGCAAATAGAGCTGCCAGGCACAGAGCTAAGAGCATAGGGAGTCCCTTATTGTAGCCTTTATAGCTAACAGCTACCACCGAATGATGTGCAATGAATGTAATTGCTGGGAAGTTGCTGCTCATTGGATTTTTAGGCATGCCTTTTGTTGTTCTGTTGCTCTACTGCTGTTTACTCTTTCAGTGGCTGGGCATGCATGCTGTTAGTCCTTAAAGGCCTGTGTGTCATTTGTGAGGGGTAGGGTCTATGCCAAAGGTCACATGATATTTCCTCTGTACCATTCAGTCTCGGGGGTATATATACATTACATTTCCTCTGTGCCATTCAGTCTGGGGGGGGTGTATTTATACATTAAATGTCCTCTGTGCCATTCCGTGTGGGGGGTATTTATACTTGAAATGTCCTCTGTGCCATTCAGTATGGGGGGGGTATTTATACATGAAATTTCCTCTGTGCCTTTCAGATGGGGGGGTATATATACATGAAATTTCCTCTGTGCCATTCCGTCCTGGGGAGGGGGGTATTTATACATGAAATAGCCTGAAATTTGAAATTAAAATTGAAATACCCTGAAAATTCAGTGAAAACACACGGGAAAGTGGGTGGAGTCAAGGGAGTGGCTAAAAGGGGGTGTGGGGAAAATGTTGCCATGGCGCGTTGCTGCACCATTGCTCCTTATGCTGGCTCCCCCAGCTGAAACCTTTTTATTCTGCCTGTGCCCACACCAGTTGAACTGAAGAAGCTACTCGGATGAGTAGTGAAACGTCTTCAACGATTACTCAGCAAGTCCAGTTGTTTTAGATTTACCTATACTAAAGATACTGTGACCTGGATAAATGAAAATCTTCATAGTCATACAGAAGAACTTTTGGAAATTGGGTCCTAAATTACAAGATATGGAGTTGATCCCAGATACTATTGGTCTTCATGGTGGTTTATTAATATTTTTGTGAATTTTGGGTAGACTTTAGAAGACTATTACTGGGTTTTTCTATATTAGATATTCACTTTCCTTTGAATTTAGAATCCCTTCATTTGTAACTCTCTATACTAGTGATCCAAGTTTATTGATAAAAATTTCCATTGGGTCACTTGATAGTTGTCTATATCAATGTCACGGTTGGCACCCTTAATTCAGAACCGATGCTAAGCACCCTGTTCTCGGCTCTTGCTTCTGCCTTTAACAGCTGCCTTTCACCTCAGGAGGAGCCCTCGGCTAATCGGATGCCACCATGTTTTATTAAGAGAGGTGCAAAGCAAGGGGTTCTGAACAAGCAAAGGGGCACAACAGCAAAGCAGAAGTCTTTTGAGCAGAAGGTCGCAGTACAAGGCGTAGACAAGAAGTGAAGTCAGATCAGGCCGAGTCGGGTCAGGCAGAGTACAAGCAGAGTCAAACAGACAAGGGTCAAACCAGGAGATCAAGCAGGCGGGATACAGAATAGAGAAGTTGGTTACCAGGCAGAGTCAGGATTTTGGAAGTCAGAATTGTCAGAATCAGGCAGGGTCACAACAGGTAGTCAAATCACAAGATACAGAAGCTTTAAACAGCATAGAGACACCCGGAACTCTCAATGAGGAAACCTATAACAGGCAAAGTTTTGCAGCCAAATGTGCCGTAACCCTTTCAATGAACAAGGTATTGTAACTTGCGGGGTAAGTCGAGAGTCAAGGAGTTCTTGGATTACAAATTCAGGCTGACCTTCTACCAACACTGGGGGAGGAAAGTATTGTCGGCGCACCTGTGTGGCTGGTTTTAACAGAGAGACATGAAAAGAATTAGAGATCTTAAAATTATCAGGTAGTTTGAGACGAACAGAAGATGGATTAATTATTTCAGTAATGGGATATGGACCAATAAACCTGGGCCCCAACTTGAATGAGGGAACCTTAAGTTTGATGTTCCTTGTGGATAACCATACTGAATCTCCTGCCTGATATTTGGGTGCCTCTCTATGAGACCTATCAGCTGCCCTCTTTTGAGTGGCCGTAGCTGCAGAAAGATAGTCGTGAACCCCAGACCAGATCTTGGCAAATTGTTTCACAGAAGAATTGATAGAGGGTACAAAAATAGAAAATGCTTTGGGATGTAAACCATTAACAATAAAAAATGGTGATTGACCAGTAAAAGCATGAGTTGCATTATTGTAAGCAAATTCTGCCCAAGGTAATAGTTTAGCCCATGAAGATTGGTTGTCAGATACATAAAATCTTAAAAATTGTTCACATTGCTTAATCTTATGTTAACTATGAGATAACCTGTGCCAATTATATTGTATTGCATACAGTATACATGAGGCCTTATATGGAGCAATGTAAATCCTGTGATTGTGCTCTATTTTATTTTGTTTACCTCTTTTGAAAACTTAATAATAAATTTTTTTTTAAGAGTAAAAAATCTTAAAAATTGTTCAAGGGACTGACCCTCTCAGTTTGACCATTGGTTTGAGGGTGATATGTGGCAGAGAAAGACAAATCAATCCCAACCAAAGAGCAAAATGCTCGCCAAAATTTAGAAACGAACTGTACCCCTCTATCAGAAACAATATTAACTGGAAAACCATGTAATTTTAAAATATTAGAAATAATTAACTCAGCCAAAGTCTTTGCAGATGGGAGGTGTGGGAGGGAAATGTAATGATTCATTTTGCTGAACCTACCTACTACAACCCAAATCACAGTTTTCCCTTGAGATGAAGGGAGGTCAACAATAAAATCCATAGACAGATGGGACCAGGGTCTGTCAGGAATAGGTAATGGCCTTAGCAATCTCTATGACAGATTCCTAGAAGACTTTGATCTCTGTTTTTTTTAAAAAAAATTAACAAAATTTTTGACATCTTGTTTAAATGAAGGCCACCACACATTGCGGGACAATAAAGACATAGTTTTAGAGATACCTGGATGTCCCGCCAATTATGAGCCTCTCCCAGAACCTGTTCCCTTAAGACCTCAGGTACGAAATAGGGACTATCTACAGGGGCAGAAGATTAAACTGAGGATAATAGTGTGGCAAGGTCTGATCCCAGAGCTGCCACAATCAACTCACCCGGAATGATGGGAACACACTCACTAGGTTCAGACAGGTTAGACTCAAAACTCTTAGAGAGTGCATCGGCCTTAGTGTTTTTGGAACCAGGCCTGAAAGTGAGAGAGAAATTAAACCGGGTAAAAAATAAAGCCCATCTAGCCTGCCTAGGATTCAACCTTTTGGCAGACTCGATGTATAACAGATTCTTTTGGTCAGTAAAGACCGTTATAGTATGTTTAGCCCCCTCCAACAAGTGTCGCGAATCCTCAAAGGCCCATTTGATAGGCAACAATTCTCTATTTCCAATGTCATAATTGGCTTTGGCAGGTGAAAATTTCCTAGAGAAGAATGCACATAGATGCACCTTGTTGGTTATCGGATGCCTTTGAGAAAGAACCGCCCCTGCCCCAACCTCTGAGGCATCAACCTCTACAATAAAAGGAAGAGTGGTATCGGGGTGACCGAGAATGGGGGCAGACACAAAAAAGCTTAAATAGCCTCGGAAGGCCACATACTTGGATCTGCATCCTTTTTGGTTAGATTGGAGACACCACCAAAGAAAAGTTTTTAATGAACTGACGATAATAATTAGCAAAGCTTAAGAATCTTTGAGTTGCACGTAAAGAAAGAGGCTGAGTCCAATCCAGTACGGCCTTAACCTTCCCAGGATCCATTTCAAGACCCTTACTGGAGATATTGAACCCTAAAAATTGGACAGAAGAAACCTCAAATGTATATTTCTCAAGCCTTCGCAAATAAATGATTCTTTCTTAACCTGAGCAACACCTCCCGGACATGTTTTTGATGATCACTCAAGTTAGATGAAAAAATTAGAATACCGTCAAGATATACCACTACGAATCACCCCAGCAGGTCGCGGAAGATGTCATTGACAAATTCCTGGAAAACTGCGGGGGCATTGCAAAGACCAAATAGCATCATTAAATATTCGTAGTGGCCATCCCTGGTGTTAAAGGCCATTTTCCACTCATCCCCTTCTCTGACACAGATGAGGTTAAATGCACCTCTGAGGTCAAGTTTGGAATAAATAGAAGCATTTTTGACCTGATCAAATAGTTCAGAAATCAGTGGAAGGGGATAATGGTTTTTGATGGTAATTTTATTTTATAATCGATACAAAAAAGAACCCAGCACCAACAGGGGAACTAGAAGGCCTAATGAAACCTCTTTCAAGGTTTTCCTTGATGTACTCTTTCATTGCTTGGGTTTCAGGCAAAAAAGGGGATATGTCCTTGCTCTAGGCGGAGTAGACCCAGGAATGAGGTCAATTGGTCAGTCATAACGCCTATGTGGGGGAAAAGTTTCTGCAGCTCTTTTAGAAAATAAGTCAGAAAAATCAGGGTAACCCCTCTAGAGACGTGACTGCCACCAATTGAGGAACACATGCAAGAACCCTTACATTTTTGACCCCATTGAAGATTTTCCCCAGTTCCCCAATCAATATGTGGGTTATGTACCTGTAACCAAGGTAAACCCAAAATAAGAGGAGAAGAAGAACCTTCGATAACAAAGAAAGATAACTCCTCAGAGTGCAGATTGTTAGTGCACATGGACAAGGCCACCGTTTTCCTGGTTACCAGACCTGACCACAAAGGGCTTTTGCAATGGCTAAAATTCTCATGGGAGGATTTAAAGGAGTTAGAGGAATATTAGACCTTACTGTGAAGGCAACATCCACAAAATTCGCCGCCCCAGAATCCACAATAGCGGAAACCTTAACTAAGCCCATAGACCAGGTTAAATTAACAGGCACCATGATCCTAGAGGAAAATTGGGGAGAGGAAACTTCTCGACCCAAATGGAGCTCCCCTTCTCCATTTAGGCTTTGAAGTTTCCCGGCATCTTAGGACACTGGTTAAGAAAATGACCCTCTTACCCACAGTAAATACACAGACCCTGAGACCGCCTGTGGGCCTTTTTCTCAGGAGTTAGATGAGTTATGCCCAATTGCATGGGTTCCTCCTGAGGTAGAGGCACAGAGGGGTTAGATGGCTTAGCATTAGCAAACCCAGTAGGAAAGGAAGTACCCTTCTCACCCCTTCTCTCCCTCTGTCTTCTATCTACTTGGATGGCAAGAGACATTAGATCATCCAAATTAGTAGATAGAGCGTAGTTTACTAAGATGTCCTTGACAGTATCAGAGAGCCCTATCCGGAATTGGCTACGAAGAGCCATATCATTCCAACCAGTTTCTACAGCCCACCAGCGGAATACAATACACCTCTGCATCCCATTTTTCCTGGCATAATTTACGAATCGCGGTATCGGCAGATGATGCACGATCCGGTTCATCGTAAAGTATCGCCATTGTGTTGAAGAAGGATTCAAGGGAAAAAACGGGCAGGGTCAGAGGAGGATAATCTTAGGGCCCATATTTGTGGGTCACCCTGTAATAGGGTCATTACAAACCTCACTTTTTCCTCCCCAGTAGTCAAAGAGTGAGGGAAAAAACTCACAAATTTTTCAGGGAAAGAAATTTTGTGTTCATGGGGTTTTTGAATATTACCCATCGCGGCATGAGAACCCACTTGGATGGCAACAGGAGGTGAAACCACTGGACTTGGTGTCTGTTGCGGAGTGTCCAGTCTGCGAGTCAGGTTATGAAAGCCTTGCATCAAATAATCTTGCTTTCGCTCTTGGTCCTCCATGCGCTGTAGCAGAGTAGTAAGGAGCGCTTCAGTGGTAGAAGGAGCAGCGGCAGCATGACCTTCGTCTTCCATTTGGCCCGTTATAATGTCACGGTTGGCACCCTAAATTCAGAACCGATGCTAAGCACCCTGTTCTCGGCTCTTGCTTCCGCCATTAACAGCTGCCTTTCACCTCAGCTAATCAGATGCCGCCAGGTCTTATTAAGAGAGGTGCAAAGTGAGGGGTTCTGAACAAGCAACGGTGCACAACAGTAAAGCAGTCTTTTGGGCAGAAGGTTGCAGTACAAGGCGTAGACAAGAAGTGAAGTCAGATCAGGCCGGGTCGGGGCAGGCAGAGTACAAGCAAGTCAAACAGGCAAGGGTCAAACCAGGAGATCAAGCAGGCGGGATACAGAATAGAGAAGTCGGTTACCAGGCAGGGTCAGGATTTTGGAAGTCAGGATCATCAGAAGCAGACAGGGTTCACAACAGGTAGTCAAATCACAAGATACAGAAGCTTTAAACAGCACAGAGGCATCAGGAACTCTCAATAAGGAAACCTATAATGGGCAAAGTTCTGCAGCCCAAATGTGCCTTTTAAACTATTAAAATTTTGCGCCATTGCGCAATGACGCCAGCGCGATTGCGCCCAGAAAATCCAGAAGTGCGTGCCGCGCGCCCTAAGGCAGTGTATCTCAGGACGCCAATGAAGGAATACCACGTGGCGGGCGTCCCCGCCGGCCCACTGGACCACCAGGGTGAATGGCCTTTACAATGTACTTCCATCATTCAACAGTTGCACATCTCTGGGTAATCATTTTTATCCCTTAGGATAATCAAATTGTCCTCTGCCTTTAAATTCTCTAACACTTTCTCATAATTTTTGGTTAAATTTATCTCTAGGGTCTTAGTATTCCATTTCTCCTGTTATACAGGGAACTCTGAGTATCACGCGTGTATTATAAGTGATAATGTACCCCCTACTGTAAATGATAAGTATATTAGAAGTCACTGAGGGGTTCTATGACCATATAAAGCACATTCTATTTCCAGATCTACCACATAAACTACAACTCCCAGCATCATGAACCAGCAGGTGGAAGAGTTTGCCCAGGGTTATATGGCAACACTTCAAAGTTCTATATAGAATCACAATATGTATAAAAAAAAACCCGGGTGTCCCAGTGCAACTAGCAGTGAGCTCCCTGGTGCCAGGGCACGGACTGCAGTCTGCAGAAACTTTTCCCTCTCCTGCTGTAGCAGTGCTAACTCAGGGACCGTCTCAGTCAGTGTGCCCACACACCTGCCATTCATCTCAGGCTGCAGGCACAAGAAGAGTTTGTACCAGGACACACAAGAGAACACAGACAAACACACATGCAGCACACACAACACACAAGGGCTGAGAGAAACTTTAAACTTACCCCATGCACCTGAGTTCTAACACATCAGGGATACCCCTCCCCCTAGTGTAGCAGCAGCTCCTCCATGTGGGTCTGTGTGATAGCCAGCGCCTGTGTACAATGGAGGAGGTGGGGAGAGCGATGAGAGAAAAAATCCCCACTGCGAGGCTGCCTGTACTTCCACCAGCACTTTCCATGATATAATGACGGACCAGCCCCCTGCTTGCTCTCCCAGCGTAGCCTGGGAGATCACAAGCAGGAGCTAAAGACTGAAGCGGAGGTGGAGCTACTGTCACTCGAAATTCCTTGTGTGCAGGCTTTGAAGGGACATTGCTGGAGGAGGAAAAACAGAGTTTCCTGGTTCTTTCCATTGGATTGGATGAAGCGTGCCACTGCCACCAATTATGTCACACGAAAATACAAGTAACATCATTATTGTTCTGGGACGCGGCAGGCCCCATAAAGGGGTGCAGCCGCACCCTTCACACCCCTGGTAGTTCCGCCACTGGAGATATGGGGATATGGGGATTCTTGTTTTACTACTAATGGGATTCTGTCTATTGTATTTACCTACAATGGGAAGGTAAACAGATAACAGCTCCCTAACACAAGATAACAGCTGCCTGGTAGATCTAAGAACAGCACACAATAGTAAAAACCCATGTCCCACAGAGACACATTCAGTTACATTGAGAAGGAAAAACAGCAGCCTGCCAGAAAGCATTTCTCTCCTAAAGTGCAGGCACAAGTCACATGACATGGGACAGCTGGGAAATTGACAAAATGTCTAGCCCCATGTCAGATTTAAAAATTGAATATAAAAAAAATCTGCTCTTTTGAGAAATGGATTTCAGTGCAGAATTCTGCTGGAGCAGCACTATTAACTGATTCATTTTGAAAAAGAAATTTTTTCCCATGACAGTATCCCTTTAAGTAGACTTAAAAAACTGCACAGATCCAGCGGTATTACATCAACAATTTGAATTCATTACCAACAGATTTAAAGAAAGGGGTTATGAATCTGAAGTATTAGAGAAAGCGAAAGAAAAGGTCAACAAAACAGAAAGAAGTGATTTACTAAAAACAAAGAAAAAATGAAAAGGGACTAGAACATGATAATAGATGCACATTTGTAACCACATATGCCCCGGGAGCACAGGAGATAAAGCGCATTATAGCTAAATATTGGCACATATTGGAAACAGATGACATTCTGAAAGGGGTACTTCCAAAAAAAACAGAAATAATTTATAGAAAATCAAACAACATAGGATGTATGTTGTTTCATAATTATGTTCCTACAATAAGAACTAAGAAAAAAAACTGAAACGGAGGAATGGGAAGGTTTTTATCCTTGCACCTTATATAAGGCATGTAGATATGCAGTAAAAAGAAGTAAAAAGAAAAAATGTAGATATGCAGTAAAAAGAAAGAATTTTAAATCAAATGTAACAAATAAAGAATTTAAAATAAAACAATGTATCAAGTGTACAACAATGAATGTTATATATTGTTTAGAGTGCCCATGCGGGTTACAATATATATGTATAACTAACAGGAAACTGAGAGAAAGTGGAGAATTCCTATCATACTTACCGTAATTCTCTTTTCCTGGCCACTCTCCATATCAGCATTACAACTGGGAGCTCCTCCCATCCCCGCCCATAGACCAGAAACGTCCCTCCCTCTAAAACTTTAAATCCCCTCTGGAGACCACCTACCTTGTCTAATACCAAGCATCTGTACTTGCCTGGGTGGGAAATGCTGATATGGAGAGTGGCCAGGAAAAGAGAATTACGGTAAGTATGATAGGAATTCTCCACTTTCCTGGCCACTCCATATCAGCATTACAACCGGATATACCGAGCCATACATTCCCTAGGGTGGGAAAAAACATAACCAATAATGTTGCAAAAATCTTTTTAATAATTAGAGAAAGCCAGGTGGGCTCCTGATGCAAAGGCATGGTTACTTGAAGAGGACAAATCCAAACTGTAATGTTTGATGAAGGTTCGAGTTGAAGACCACGAGGCGACTTCAGATATTTGTGCTGCTGGCACATCTGCTAAGGCTGCCCAAGAAGAAGAGATTGCCCTGGTCGAGTGAGCCGTCAGACCCTCTGGAGCTAGCTTGTCCTGGGTTTGGTAGGCCTTGGAAATGCAGAGGGTAATCCACCTGCTGATGGTTGAAGAGGCAGCAGCTTGTCCCTTCCTACCTCCTGCTGGGACTACAAACAATCTGTCGGTTTTTCTAAAAGGACGTGAGACCTCCAGGTACCGCTTGAGACATCGTACTGGATCAATTTTCTCTAGCTCCTTATGCCCTTGGATATCCTCCGGAAAAATGGGAAGAGTGAGCTCTTTTTTCAAGTGAAAAGTTGATACAACTTTAGGAAGGAAGGATTTTACCGGCTTTAAGATAACCTTATCATGCAGGAATGAGATGTGATCCTGAGCACAGGAGAGTGCCTGTAGTTCGCCAACTCTGCTTGCGAAGCTATGGCCAACAAGAATAAGGTCTTGAGCGTAAGAAGCCAAAAGGAAATTGATTCCAACGGTTCAAAGGGTGGGGAGGATAGGGCACCTAGGACTAATGGAAGACTCCAAGTAGGTAGCGTTTTTACCCTAGGAGGCCTGATCTTTAGAATGGCTTTGAAAAATCTCTGTACTGTTGGGTCCCCAGCCCAGGATGTCCCTGAGATAGCTGAAATGGCTGCGGTATGAGATCTTAGGGTTCTGTACTGTAGACCTTTTTCTAGACCGGATTGGAGGAAACCTAGGACGTGAGGAAGTGATAATTCTTCCCCTGAAAAACCACTTTGGATGCACCACAACTGGAATCTTTCCCAGATCATATTATAGTAGGATGATGTGGAAGTTTTCTTGCCTTTAGTAGAGTGTCTACAACTCCTCTTGGAAGATCTAAATTTTCCAGTCTCTTGCGCTCAATCTCCAGGCCCGAAGGAATAAGGCTGCTGGATTTGGGTGAAGAATGGGCCCTTGGTTCCACAGATCCCTCCTTTTGGGAAGGGACCATGGAGCAGCTACTGACAGCTTCAGTAACAATGGGTACCATGGCCTGCGAGGCCAGTTTGGTGCGATCAGGATCAATTCGATTCTTTCTTGGACTACCTTCTGGAGAGTCCTCAGAATAAGAGGAAATGGTGGGAAGGCATAGGCTAGGTTGAAGGACCAGTTCTGAATCAGGGCATCTGAGCCCTGGGCCGTCGGGTAAAATTTTCTTGAGAAAAACATTGGAAGTTTTGCATTGAGATGTGATGCCATGAGATCGATCTCTGGAAGGCCCCATTTTACTACCAGAGTCTGAAAGACCTCCTGATTCAAGGACCACTCGTGACTTGACATGCAGTTCCGACTTAGGAAGTCTGCTTCTATGTTGCTCTTCCCTGGGAGATGCTCTGCAGTTAGTAAGAATAGGTTCTTCTCTGCCCACTGAAGGATGGGTTGAACTTCCTGGAGTAAGGACTTGCTCTTGGTGCCCCCTTGTCTCTTTACATAAGCTACTGCTGTAGTATTGTCTATCAAGATCTTGACCGAGGACCCCTTTAGAACTTTGGCAAAGGCCAACAGAGCTAATTTTACTGCTCTTATTTCCAGGATATTCGAGGGGACTCCAATCTGACGTGAAGGCCATTTCCCTTGTACCCATCTCGCTTCCAGCCGGGCTCCCCAGCCCCAGGTTGATGCATCGGTGGTTAAGATCTTCCATCGAGGTTGAGATAGCGGAAAACCTTTCCTCAAATTCTCCTCCAAGGTCCACCAGAGGAGAGATTCCTTGAAATTAAGTGGTAAATTGATTAACTGTTCCCAGTTTTTTTGTTGTCTGTCCCATTGGTCCAGGAACAGATGTTGTGTTGGTCTCATATGCCACCGTGCCCATTGAGTTACCGGAATTGTTGATGCCATAGAGCCCAACAAGGACATCAGGTCCCTGGCTGTGGCTTGCCTCATTGTCATGAAACGAGAAGCAAGCTCGATGATTACTGTCATCTTCTGAGGTGGAAGTGAGACTGAATTCTCCTGTGTGTTGAACCAGGCTCCTAGATAGGTTAGGGACTGAGATGGAACTAATTGACTCTTTTCTGCATTGATCAGCCACCCATGAGAAATGAGGAAGTTTAGGACTTGATCTCTCCTCAGAATCCAATAAGGAATCTGAAAGATGTTCGGGTGATAAAAATTCCTCATCTGAAGAATCCTCTGCTGAAATACCTGTATTGCCAGTATTCCTAGTTTTTGAAGTTAACCCTTGACTTTCCTCATTTTCGGGGGCCAGAGTAGGAAAGGAAGAAGCTGAACAGCAGAAATCCCTCCAGCAGGTTTTGCAAAATGTTTTGCCTTCTAGAGGAGTATTAAAACAACCCATGCATTCCAGGGAAGATAGATTGGAGGCTTTGACTTTACGTTTTCTTGAGGAGACATCATCAGGCAAGCTGCAAGACACAAAATGCCTTAGTGAAAAATAGAGAGAGAGAGAGAGAGACCGAATAAGAGAAAGGAAAGATTGAAAAATGGAGGGACCTACCTAGCTTGTAGGGCAGAGGCAACTGAGGCAGCGGAGTCCATGATGAAAAATAACCCTGCAGAAGGGCCTAAAAGAACAGCATAGAAGGCTTAAATAAGTGAAAACAAGCTAAAAAATCCCTGCTCAGTGAGCTTTTCCCTGCTACTCTTACCTGTACTGTGTCACCAAAAAAAAAGACTCGAACCTCAGTGGAACTGGAGCAGACTGGAAACTGGCAGCATGAATGCTTGTAAACACAGGTTTTTAAAGGAGCGCGCAAGCAGGAAGAGGAAGGGGAAGTCGGGTAAGATTATTGCCCAAAAGTAAAATGGCCGCCGCCTGCAGAGTGACAGGATCCCACCGTTGGTTTCCCTCAACCAAGATGGCCGCCGCCATTCCTCTGCAGACATCGAGCGCCAACGCTAAGGAAGCGCAGCTTCCACCCCCAAACCGCATCACAAGGGAAAACTGCCTGGGTGAGGCAGCGCACAGAACTGATCTCTCCTATACTGAAGGGCTGCGCAAGGACAGACAGCCTCTGGGTATGGAAGGCTCGTGGGAGACAAAGGGGGAGGAGAGGGAGAATGATCCACTGCTCTCTCCCAGCAAGAAAACCTTTAATTGCTTACAAGAAAAGAAAAGGACTCGAATGTCAGAGGCTACCTAAAAGGGTTACCTCCCTGACATAGCCTCTAAGACAGAGAAAAAAGAAAAATTCCAAGAGGGATATTCTCTGTAACTATCTGTCCCAGCCATAACAAGGCAGAGAGGAAGATGAAACACTCATGCCATTCCACCTCAGGAAGTTCTTAACTTGCCCAGGGGATCTTTAACAAACTAGGAGGAACCTCCGGTCAGCAAGGACAGAAAGAAAAAAGACAAGGTAGGTGGTCTCCAGAGGGGATTTAAAGTTTTAGAGGGAGGGACGTTTCTGGTCTATGGGCGGGGATGGGAGGAGCTCCCGGTTGTAATGCTGATGTGGATGAAAAGCGTAGTGTTTTAAGACATTTTAAACCAGTACATGGTAAAAACCCACAGGGGTTAACATTTTGGGGTATATCAATAGTGACACCAAATTAGAGGGGTGGGGATCTAATTAAATCCACCCAACAAGAAGAGAGTTGCTGGATATTTAATATACAGACTATACATCCAAAAGGTTTAGATAACAATATAAACGTAAGAGAATTCTTATAGGAACATTTTTCATTTTAAAATTTAAAAATAAATAAATATTTCATTGTTTGTGCACCTAGTGCTTGCTATAACATTTGATTAGCTTATTTGATCTACAATATCTACATTCTGTATCTGATTGACTTATTTAATATGTATTTTATTCTACATGTAATTGATTTAGTCGAGTTTCTATGTATTTTGTTAAACTTGTTTAAAATCCATATTCATCTGTCGAAAATTGGTATACTTACCACTAAAATTTTCTTTTATATTAGTTTGTAAGGCAGCACATGAAGGATTAACTCCCGGGGCTCCCTGATAGGATAGGTAGCATAAAAATCCCCCAGATGCCCCTCCCCCAACATGTTGTTTCCGTAGCATCACCACAAGATAAACCACAATACACCATTCAATACTGTAATGCTTTTATTAATTTTGGGAGGGATATTTGTGCTGCCTTGCGAATTACTGGAAAAGAAAATGTCTGTGGAAAGTATACCAATTTTCTACTTCCATTATGTCCTATAGGCAGCACACAAAGGGAATTTGTTAGCTTCCCTAAACACTAGGGGGACACTGCCACTTCTGGAAGCACAGCCTGTAGAATGCTACTGCCAAAGGCTGTATCTTTTGCAGAAAAGATGTCTAGTCTGTAATGCTTGGCAAAGGTATGTAAACTTGACCATGTAGCAGCTTTACCGATGTCCAGTGTTGACACATAACACTTTTCTGCCCAAGAGGTTGCGACTCCCCTCATTGAATGAACTTTTACAAACTCTGGAGGTTCTCTGTAGTGATGGGCAAATTTGGAGGGTTTCACTTCGCTGAAAAATTTGCGAAATGTCGCTGGCGTCTCATTTTTGATGGCTGTGCTGCCACTCAGTTTTGCTGCCTAGCAGTTGATATGATATGTTATGTTATAATGGTATTTGGTATCATCCGTTCACCCCACTGTTTCTTGCTAGATAGTTGCTCCCGCCCTCCATTTTTCTTCTGTAACCTCCCCCTTGGTTTAGTGTGTTATGAAGAGACTGCAGTGTGTGTAAGCTGTGTAACTCCATTAGAAATTTACCTATGAAAAAGGCCTCTATGTTTAACATTTGCTACCTTGAAGCATAAAGAAGCATTGGAGAACATTTCTGGAGTCTTTATTCATTGAGTAAGCTATCTGTCAAGGTGATCATTCAACCTGCTGCACATATCCTTACAGACTGGGTCTACATGGAGCTTGTGGCCGGTACAACCGATACTGAGACAGAACAGTAAATTTCTATGAATCCATTGCATGGCTACACTCTGCAGCTTCAGAACTGTGAGTATTCATTTGACTGTGTGAAGAAAAAGAAAAACCCTAAGACAGGAATCCATCTTCATACTGTGCACTGAAGCCATCATTGCCTGTGTGTTACTGCTACACTTACCAGAAGCATTGCACTGCACTAGAAGCCAACTACCTGCTGAATATTCCCCACAGTATAACCTGTTACTGGTCTGTGCTGTTTGTCAGCAATAAGTATATTCTGAACTGTGCAACGACTGTTTATGATTGCTATATAAAGTCACAAGGATTCATTATTTTCAAGCTGTTTTGGACTGTGAATTCAATACTAATAAAGTGGTTGGGACGATAATCTTCAGAACCAGTAAAGAGAATTAAATCTGTCTACATTCATAACTTTGAAGCAGGCCTTGATGCTGCCTGGGAACGTTTGGAACAAGACTATGGGAGCCCGGAAGTCATAGAATCTGCCTTATTCCAGAGACTTAAAGACTTCCCTAAAATCTCTATTAAGGACAATCATAAGCTTAGAGAGTTAGGTGACCTTCTTCTTGAACTTGAAATCGCTAAGTCAGATCCTAGTTTGCCAGGTCTTAGCTATTTAGACACTGCTCAGGGGGTAAATCCTATTGTAGCAAAGTTGCCTTATCATCTCCAGGAGAAGTGGACTAGCATGGGATCAAGGTATAAATATGAACACCATGTCTCTTTCCCACCCTTTTCTTATTTTGCAGAGTTCGTGAGGAAGATCGCAAGATCCAAGAATGACCCAAGCTTCTTGTATCCAGACACAACCACCCTTCCTTCATCTACTTCAAAGGGTATTGCCACCAACAGTAAATTCAAGGACTTAAGACATCCTATTGCTGTGAGAAAGACCGCAATTGCATCCAATGTCTTGGCTACAGATACTAAATTACAAGATACCAAGTCAAGCAATATTGATCAACAGTGTCCCATTCATGATGCACCACATTCTCTCTCTATATGTCGCACATTCAGGGACAAGCCTATCAAAGAACGCATGACATACCTCAAGGAACATAATATCTGCTTCTAGTGTTGCGCATCCTCCGATCACCTAGCTAAAGACTGTAAGAATGATGTCAGATGTTCCCGGTGTAACAGTGCCAAGCATGTGGACGCTCTTCACTCAGAATCATTCAAAAGGAAACCTTCGCCTGGCAGCAACCCCAAGACTACATCAGATGATAGCGGGGAGAGAACTAAGCAAAACGCTAACCCTGTAACCACAAGATGTACAGAGGTGTGTGGAGAAGGGCTTCATAGCAAGTCTTGCAGCAAGATATGTCTCATTAGGGTTTTTCCTGAAGGATGCCCACAAAATGCTATAAAAATGTACGCCATACTCGACGATCAGAGCAATCGCTCATTGGCCAGTCCAGAATTCTTTGACTCATTCAACATTCATGGAGAGACCTGGTCCTATACCTTGCAGACATGTGCCAGACAAGTGAGCACTTCTGGAAGAAGAGCCCACGGCTTCATAGTGGCATCAGAATATGAGAACACAGAGTTTCCTCTACCAACGCTAATCGAATGTGATCAGCTACCGAATAATAGAGAAGAGATCCCCACACCTGAGGTTGCACGTCATCACTCTCATTTGAATCCCATTGCTGATTACATTCCATCACTTAACAAGGATGCAAAGATCATGATCCTTCTAGGGAGAGACATTCATAAAATAAGAGAGTCATGTAACGGTCCAGATGATGCTCCCCATGCCCAGAAACTCGATCTTGGATGGGTGATAATAGGAGAGGTCTGTCTAAATCGATCGAACAAGCAGTGGGACGTGGCTTCCTACAAAACCAATGTGGAGAGATCAGAACGTACCTATCGGACGATGAAATGTCCATGAAAATGTCCATTGTATCACGTGAAGGAAAGACTTGATTTCAAATCTGAAGCTCCATGTCAAGCACTCCAAGGTATCACTTGCAAGTTCACTTCTCACATGGACCTTGGTGAGTCAGTGTACCAGACTACTTGTGACGACAACAAGATTGCCCCTTCAGTTGAAGACAGGGAATTCATCAAGATTATGAATCAAGAGTTCTTCAAGGACAACTCCAACAGTTGGGTAGCTCCATTACCCTTCCGGTTACCAAGGCTCACTCTCCCTAATAATCGAGAACAAGCTTTTGCCAGATTTGCTGCATTGAAGAGAACCCTTCATAGCAAGCCTGAGATGCAAGAACACTTCCTAGCATTCATGCAAAAGATTTTAGATAACCATCATGCTGAGCCGGCACCAGACCTTAAGGACGGTGGATAATGCTGGTACCTTCCATCCTCTGGAGTTTACCATCCTCGCAAACTGGGGCAAATCAGAATCGTTTTTGACTCAAGCGCTCAATTCAAGGGAACTTCCTTGAATAATGCACTTCTAACTGGTCCAAATTTAACAAACAACCTTGTAGGAGTGTTAATGCGGTTCAGGAAGGAACCTGTTGCTATGACAGCTGACATCCAACAAATGTTCCACTGTTTCATAGTCAGAGAGGACCACAGAAACTTTCTTAGATTCTTGTGGCATCGCAACAATGACATTAACGATCAGGTGACAGAGTATCGTATGAGAGTCCATGTTTTTGGTAATAGTACATCTCCTGCAGTGGCAACTTATGGACTAAGAAGAACAGCGCAGGAAGGTGAAAAGGAATTTGGATCTGACGCCAGGAAATTCGTTGAAAGAGATTTCTATGTAGATGATGGCCTGAAATCCTTCTCAACACCTGAAGAAGCCGTCAATCTAATAAAAAGAACTCAACAGCTCCTGTCGACTGCTAACTTAAGGCTTCATAAGATCGCATCCAATAGCAGTGAAGTAATGAAGGCTTTCAACCCAGAAGATCATGCAAAGGATTTGAAGGACCTGGACTTGGGAACAGATGCCCTACCCATGCAAAGGAGTCTCGGTCTTCTCTGGAATGTGAATTCAGACACATTTACCTTTCAGGTCTCAGACACTGAGAAGCCATTCACGAGACGAGGAGTCCTGTCAACTGTCAGTAGCCTTTATGATCCCCTAGGCTTAGTAACTCCAGTTACCGTCCAAGGGCGATCCATACTTTGTCAGCTTACAGAGAGAGTGACCGATTGGGATGCTCCTTTGCCAGTAGACCTACGGCCTAAATGGGAGAAATGGAGAAACTCCTTGAAGGTTTTGAAAGAACTTAACATCCCACGCTGCTATTCACCCACTTCATTTTCAAGAAGTCGGAGGAGAGAGATTCACATCTTTTGTGATGCATCCACAGAGGCATTAGCGGTTGTGGCCTATCTCAAGGTCATGGATCCCTCCAGAAGATCTCATGTCGGTTTCCTACTAGGAAGAGCCAAGTTAGCTCCAAAACCTGCTCACACGATTCCAAGATTAGAATTGTGTGGTGCAATCCTGGCTGTCGAAGTTGCAGAATTCCTACAAAATGAAATGGACATTGAAATTGATCAGGTTAAGTACTACACTGACAGCAAGGTCGTACTTGGGTACATATGCAACAGTGTAAGAAGGTTCTACGTGTATGTGGCTAACAGGGTAGAACGAATACGAAGAATCAGTAGACCTGAACAATGGAAGTATGTCCCGACCAGTTTGAATACCGCAGACATCGCCACAAGGTCTGTGCCAGCAGTTGTCCTTACACAAACCATTTGGTTGTCAGGACCCAAGTTCTTAACAGACCAGTCTTCTATAGACTCTGAAGGAGACGTCAACTTCCACCTGGTGGATCCAGATACTGATCCAGAAATCCGACCAGAGGTTAAAACATTGAGCTCCAACATCTGCTCAAGAAGAAACTTGGAGGTGAGACGGTTTGAACGTTTCTCTTCTTGGAAAAGATTAGTAAAGACTATTGCAAGATTGAGTCATATTGCACAGAGTTTCAGCAAGTCCAATCAGACGTCATCTTGTCATGGATGGCATACCTGCAAAGAGCCACCTAACGCATTAGAGTATGAGACGGCAGAGTCATTCATCATACGTCATGTGCAAGACGAAGTCTTTGCAGAAGAAATTAAGTGCTTGAGAGGCAATAGACCAGTCTTGAAGGGTAGCCCACTATTCACCCTGAACCCAGTAATCGACAATGCAGGAATACTTAGAGTCGGTGGACGGCTAAATAAGTCAAACTTGCCAAGACGAGAACAGAACCCCTTGATAGTACCAAGAAACCACCATCTGGCGACCTTGATTATCCGGCATTACCATGAGGAAGTAAGACACCAAGGAAGACACTACACAGAAAGTGCTCTCAGAGTTGCAGGGTTCTGGATAGTGGGAGTGTAAAGACAAATAGCCACGGTCATTCACAACTGTGTCAAATGTCAGAAGTTAAGATGTAGACAGCAAGATCAACAGATGGCTGACTTACCCGCAGACAGACTGAGCGAAGACGCACCCTTTACATACGTCGGGATTGATGTATTTGGACCATGGACAGTGACGGCCAAAAGAACCCGGGGTGGTCAAGTCAACAGCAAAAGATGGGCTGTAATGTTCACTTGCCTAAGTGTAAGAGCCGTACATATCGAAGCGATCGAATCAATGGACCCCTCTAGTTTCATTAATGCTCTCCGGAGATTTCTTGCTCTAAGAGGTCCTGTGAAGATGTTGAGATTGGACTGTGGAACCAACTTCATTGGTGCTTGTAGAGAGTTACAGATAAACCAACAACAAGTTGCAAATTATTTGAGTGATCAAGGCTGCGTGTGGAAATTCAACCCACCACACTCTTCACACATGGGCAGAGCATGGGAACACATGATTGGGATGGCAAGGCGCATACTGGATGCAATGTTGCTTGATGCAAGTTCTTCACGCCTTACCCATGAGGTGCTCACCACTTTCTTTGCTGAGGTTGCAGCAATAATCAACTCAAGACCATTGACTGCCATATCTACAGACCCAGAGTCTCCAACTATCTTAAGTCCAGCCACATTGTTGAACTGGAAGATTGGACAGATTTCAGCACCAAAGGGTATCTTCGATGAAAAGGACATGTATAAACGACAGTGGAGATATGCTCAATACCTTGCGGATTGTTTCTGGGACAGATGGAGAAAGGAATATCTCACACTTCTCCAAGGTCGCAAAAGGTGGCAAACCCAGAAACCCAACTTAAAGGAAGGGGACTTGGTCCTGTTAAAAGACCAGCAAACTCATCGGATCCAGTGGCCAGTTGGACTCATTACAAAGGCCATTGCCAGTGATGATGGGAAGGTCCGAAGTGTGGAAGTCAAGATTGTTAAGGATGGCGACTCAAAAACCTTCCTCAGACCTGTCACTGATATTGTGTTAATTATGCCTGCTTCCAAAGGTTCTGATCTAGTCTAATATCAGTGAACTACTCAAACTCTCATATAGCTGACTCATAGCCTTGAGAACGCTAAATAGCATTTTATGTTACTGTTACTAATATGTTAAAAAACAAAAATAATTGTGTAGTGGTATCTCACGATACCAGGCGGGGAGTGTGCTGCCACGCAGTTTTGCTGCCTAGCAGTTGATATGATATGTTATGTTATAATGGTATTTGGTATCATCCGTTCACCCCCACTGTTTCTTGCTAGATAGTTGCTCCCGCCCTCCATTTTTCTTCTGTAACCTCCCCCTTGGTTTAGTGTGTTATGAAGAGACTGCAGTGTGTGTAAGCTGTGTAACTCCATTAGAAATTTACCTATGAAAAAGGCCTCTATGTTTAACATTTGCTACCTTGAAGCATAAAGAAGCATTGGAGAACATTTCTGGAGTCTTTATTCATTGAGTAAGCTATCTGTCAAGGTGATCATTCAACCTGCTGCACATATCCTTACAGACTGGGTCTACATGGAGCTTGTGGCCGGTACAACCGATATTGAGACTGAACAATGGCGGCGTCCATTTTTTTTGACTCTGGCAAATTTTCGTGGCAGTTTAGAGAATTTGCCGCAAATTCGTGCCTGGCAAATAAATTCGCCCATCACTAGTTCTCTGTTGTCCTGTTTGTAGGTAAGACAAATAACCTCTTTAAGCCACCTAGCAATAGTAGCTTTAGATGCCTTATTACCTTTATTTCTCCCTTTGAACAACACAAAAAGATGAATAGTCTTCCTGTTTTGCTCTTTCAAGATACCTCTTCAAGTCTAGCCTGTGAAGCAACTGTTCTTCCTGTTTTTTTGGATCTGAAGAGAACGTAGGTAGAAAAATCTCTGCATCTGCACACCAGGTTCTTGGCACCTTAGGAATGAAGAATGGTAAGGGTCTAAGACATACTTCATGTTGTAGGAATATCAAATAAAGTCAGTAGCCAACTTGACATATTTAAGAGATTCCAGTAAATCATCTCTAGATACTCCTGTATCTATATCTTCTTCTAAGTAATTAAGCCAACACTTCAGTGTCCTAGACACAGACACCACCGCAATAGAGGGTTTAGCAAGTCCGCTGCCAGAATCTGAGATGAGGGGTAATTCTGGCAGCAGACTTCACGGCATCCATCTTCTGGGTCCTCTGTAAGCTGACTGGGAGATCGATATGTCGGCGCATGCGCAGTTGGAGCAATTTGCCGGTTTTCAACAACTGCGCATGCAATTGTTGACGGAGATTGCAGATAGAGGGTTATATATACCTTTAAACTTGATTGAATGAGTGTAGAAAAACCCAGCACTGCAGGTCAAACAGCACTGTACAAATGACAGCAACCTTTCTGGCCTTTTGCTGAAAGAAATGGAGGGTTATCGGAGAGCCCTTATCCAGGCACCGAGAACCCCAGGCACTTCAACAAGCAGTACAAAACGATGCACTCCATAACCTGAGAACACCCGTATCCTTCCACACACTGGTGAAAAGTGCTTCGCCCAGGGAAGCTTTGTTCCCCCCAGGGATTCACCCTCAGGTAATCCCCAGTTGGCCATCAAGCTCCTTGGAGCCTGGATCTTCTTTCTTCACTACCCTTGTCCACAGGTAGGGGCATTTGGGGGACTTTAAAGACTGGCTAATAGTTTTTTTATGCTACCTGTCCTATCAGGGAGGCCCGGGAGTTAACCCTTTCTGTGCTGCCTGTAGGACGTAATGGAAAATATATTAAGGATGGGGATATTTTTATTGTTTATAAAACACTTCCCCACCATGCAATGTATAATAGTATCAAGTATCTCCTAGAATTGTATAAAATCCTGCAGTGGGGCAGAAAGCTGAACTAAACTGTCTAAGAACAATGGGACTGAGTGTGAATACAATTAGGCAATTTGATAGCTCCTGCTCAGTGAATGCAACATGGTCACTACAGCATTTAAAAAACAGAGGGCACCACACAAGGGAAAAACAGCTCTGATGAAGCTAGTCTGGCAAAACCACTTAAATGTTGGGACTGAGAAGTAATTGTTTTAAAGCACAGTGTAAGTGCATTTCTTTTAAGATTTTCTAATAATTAAAGGTTTTTTACTCTATGGGCGATGTACCTCTTTTTTAATCTATCAGTAAATTACTGCTAAGGATCCATGTATGAAGCAAGTTAATTTGTTGATACACATCTGAAAAAGTATAATCTTGTGAGTAGGAAATTCGGCTGATGGAATTGGTGCTGTCTGCTTTGGGCAAATAGGATATTGCATGATTGAAATCCTTACACTACAGCCTCTCCCTGGCCTCTTAACCCAAACTTTTATAGACACACACATTTGATCTGTAACATGATATGATTATTATAAAACATACTACACTATATGCACTTTATATTTTGTAATTTACTCCAATACATTTTGTATTGGTACTTGAAGAGATTGTATCTGGACTGAAGGTTTAGCAATCTAATCATTTTCAATGTGACTGATACATTCAGGGCTGCCATCAGAAAACACGGGGCCCCATACAACAAAATATTCTGGGCCCCCTTGTTCCCGCCCCAGCATGACCCAAAGCCCCACCCCAGATCCCACCCACATCACATTAAAAAAAGCCACACATTCATCCTAGCTAAAACTACCCCCCCCAAACAAGTTATAAAAAACAAGTTATAAAAAGCCATTTGTGGTTAGCATGTCCCTACAAGTTAAAAAAAAAAATTGGTGGCTAGCCCCGCTTCCACAAGCTATAAAAAAAAGTGTCCAGTGCCCCCTATAAGTTAAAAAAAAAATATTGCTGGCCAGGGCCCCCCTTAAGTTTAAAAAAAAACATTGGTGTCCATGGTGCCTCATAAAAGTAACATAAAAAACATTGGTGGTTAGGGGTTAAAAAAAAAACAACAACCTGTTTTAAGATGACTGCGAGCAGAGCTTTGACGTTCCCTCACTAGCATTCAACCTGTCATTGGACACGAGGAGGCACGGGATCAAATGGAGAAACTATCCAATAAGTGCCTGGTTGAGAAAGCAAGTGGGAAGAGGCAGGTTTGTGACACACCTTCGCTGCTATTGGTCAGTGTGCGGTCTCACACAGGCAGGCAGAAATGCTGCGAGGAAGTGTGCTGCAGAGATGGCAGCGGAGCCGTGCCTGTTAACTCTTTTCTGGCTGCTTCTTCTGAATATTCGCTTAAGGAGGGCCCTGCAATCCAGGTAGTGTAGAGCGGCCGGGCCCCCCTTCACACTTCCAAGACTGCCGGGCCCGGTACAGCTGTACCCGCTGTGCCCCCCTGATGGCGGCCCTGGATACATTACATAGCATTAAGAAGGGGTTGGATGACCTTTTAGCAAGTGAGGAATATAGAGTCCGGAAGGAATGTTTTCCCCCTCTGTGACAAATTGGAGAGGCTTCAAATGGGGTTTATTGCCTACCTCTGGATCAACTAGCAGTTAGGCAGGTTATATATATAGACGTAAAAGGTTGAAATTGATGGACGTGTGTCTTTTTCAGCCTGATTTACTAACTGATTTTATGTACCACTAGTGAACACAACAGACTGAAAAAAAGGGAAACAATTTCTCACCAAATGTTATGCTCTGAAGTGCAAAAAAAACATACTCCTTTAGGACTAACATTATGTTTGTTTTGTTAAATTTTGCTGTTATCCAGAATGTTCAGGACCTGGGGTTTTCCAGATAACGGATGTTTCCTTAATTTGGCTCTTCATACATTAGGTCTACTAGAAAATCATGTAAACATTAAATAAACCGAATAGGCTGTTTTTGCTTCCAATAAGGATTAATTATATCTTAGTTTGGATCAAGTACAAGGTACTGTTTTATTATCAAAGAGAAAAATGAATAGTTTTTCAAAAATTGGATTATTTGGATAAAATGCAGTCTATGAGAGACGGCCTTTCCGTAATTAGATTCTGAGCTTTCTGGATAACGGGTTTCCAGATAACGTATCCCATATCTGTAGTATGATCTTTATAGTTTTCATTGCATGCAGGATCAATGGACTATCATTTCTTTTCAGTGTACAGGTATGGGATCCGTTATCTGGAAACCCGTTATCCAGAAAGTTCTAAATTACGGAAAGGCTATCTCCCATAGACTCAATTTTATCCAAATAATCCAAATTTTTAAAAAAGTATTTCCTTTATTTCTGTAATAATAAAACAGTACATTGTCCATGATCCAAACTAAGATATAATTAATCCTTATTGAAAGCAGAACCAGCCCATTGCACTTATTTAATGTTTTCATGATTTTCTAGTAGACAAATGGTACGAAGATCCAAATTACGGAAAGACCCATTTTCCGGAAAGACCCAGATCCCGAGCATTCTGGATAACAGATCCCACACCTGTATATAAAATATAGTGGTTCATAATTTAGAGCTTTATTCCAAAAATAATTGACTAGAGTTATACAGGTATGGGACCTGTTATCCTGAATAATTTGGATCTTTATACCTTACGTCTACCAGAAAGTCCTTCAAACATTAAATAAACCCAGTTTTTTTGTTTCCAATAAGGTTAATATTAATTATATCTAGTTTGGAGCAAGTAAAAGAAGCTATTTTATTATTACAGAGAAAAAGGAAATAATTTTTAAAAATGTAGATTATTTGGAAAATGGGAGATGGCAGTCCGGTAATTTGGAGCTTTCTGGATAAGGGGTTTCCCAGAACTGTACTTTCTATTATACTTTCAGTTGTTATGCTCTGGCACTCCCCGAAATTCCTGGCACCCTCTCAGAAGTCAAATGTAGCTTTAGGATGTTTGGAATTTAATAGCCAAGAGAGAGTCAGGGGTTGAAGAAATGTGTAGGGTAGTGAATCAGTACAAAGTTGAATCTCTACTTTTTTCTGCCATAACATCATAGCAATTTAATTTCTTCCATCTTATATAAAAATATGTGTTTTCTTTTCATATGATAATTTCATATGTCCTCACTGCTTGAAGGCAGCACCTGCAGAGAATAACATTAATATATAACAGTACGTTTCTGCTTAATGTGTGTATTAAAGTGGGCAAGAGATCTTAACAGACAATAACATAGGTACTGTATAGAGTTATAGGATGAAGGCTTTGCTCAATCTCTGAATTAAAATACATAATCTTTGCTAAAATGATGAAGACTGTGCAGGTGATGCAATTATTATAGTGATGATTGTCAGTGTAAGAGAGAGCAGATAAAAACGTATGGGGTTATTTATGAAAGGTTGAGTGTGTGAGGTTTTCTATACCTCAAATGAACGTACAGCTCAAATGTTTTTGAATTTATTAAAAAACTTGAATGCAAAAAGCTTGAATCAGTGTAGTCGGGTGAAAAACTTGAATTCTCGAATTGATTGAGTTTTTGCAAAAAACAAAAACCTCAAATGAAGTGAAACCCACTGAAAAAAAACATCATGAAGACTACAAACATCTTCAAATGGTTCAAGGGATTTCTGTCATTGACTTCTACATGACCTCGTCATGTTTTAGCAGGAGTATTTTAGGATAAGAGCTATTTCCAGCTTCAGGGTGAAATAAATATTGAAAAATTCAAGTTTAAAAAAACTAGAAAAAAATTGTGTATTTTAAACCTGAAAATTTCAGTTTTGACTGAAAAATCCCCTTGAAAGCGTGTTTTTTTAGGGTAAAAATCAACTCGACTTTTTATTTACTATTTGTAAATGAGATGTAAAAGATAACAAACACATCATACATTAAAACAAATGGGCACTCAGGTGCGAAGTTTAAATGGTTAATTGAAACTAAGGGGAGGTTAAGCAAGTTACTAAGTGGCTATAGACATACCAACAGATAAATCTCCCAAAAATAAATAGTACAGGTCACCCACAGCAGCCCGTTACCCAGAAATCTCTGAATTATGGGAAGGGCAAGTCTCATAGACTCTATTTCAACTAAATTATTCTAATTTATAAATTGATTTCCTTTTTCTCTGTAAAAGTATAACAGTACCTTGTACTTGATCCAAACTAAGATATAATTAATCCTTAATTAATCAGAACTAGCCTATTTTGTTTTTCTGATGTTCAAGCAGACTTAGGGGGTTATCAAATGTTTTCAGAGGTGTGTGAAGTTTTTTATACCTCAAATGAATTCCTGTTTTTTTTTAACTCTAATGTTTACTGATAGGAATGGGCGAATAAATTCGCCATAGTTAAATTCATGGCGAATTTCTGCATTTCGCCGCGAGCAAATTTCTCGCGAAATTGCGGCAAAAAATTCGGCTCGCGGCTCGTTTCGCCGCATTTCAAATTGTACGTCACGCGACAAGCCGTGACGCAGAGAGCGAGCGTAAAAAAAAGACGCGTGACAAACTGAACGTCACCCACAGCAGCCAATTAGATGTGAGCCATCCCACTGTCTATATAAGGAGCTGCAGAGGCGGCCATTACTCGTGGCGTTTTTGGTAGAGGTAGAGAGAGCAGGATAGTGAGAGATTTGTGTGAGATTTAGCTAGTGGAGTTTGTGTAGAGAGCTTTTTTTTCTGAGTCAGTGCAAGTGGAGGTTGTGGATTTCAGTTTACTGTTTTCCCTCTTCTGCTTGCCTGCTCACCACCCAATAGCCCTTTTTAGGGCTAACTGTCTTTGTCTGTGTTTGTGTGTGTACTCCTTGTGGGTACATACCTGCTGAGGGGATTTAGTTGAGGGTTTTATTTTTTTCTCCTTTCCTTCCCCCAAATATCCAAACCCCCCCTTAATATCCAAACTCCCCCCTAGGGAGGGGTGGCCGAGGAAGAGGCCATGGTGCTGGCCGTGGGCATCCAACCCCACAACAGCCCAGCCCATGTGCCATACCCAGTCTGGGCACTGTAGCGCAGCACAAGCTGCCATCACAGCAGCAGCTGCAACAACAACAGCAGCAGCAGCAAATGCCACAGCAGCAGGTGGCTTTGAGTCGCAGTGGGGCAACTGGCACACGTAGGACTGTGCCAGATTTTTTTGCCACTGCTTCGCGACCCATACGCTCGCAGCAGGCAGAGGCGGTGGTAGACTGGCTGACCCAGGCTACCTCGTCTGCAGCAGGCACCAGTGAGCGGCAGGAGGTGGCATCACCTGCTAGCTCAGTGTGGGGGGGGGCATTCATGTCTGATGAGGAGGAGGTCATGTCACAGCCCACATCAGTAGGGATATTGGGCAGGGTCCCCTTATGGCAGGGCAGCAGGTTGCTGGTGTGGGATCAGACACCAGCATGCTGGATATGGGTATCGATGCCATGTATGAGGCAGGGTCTGGTCTGGGGGAGGACAATGATAGGGACAGACCCTGGGAGCCAGCTCCAGAGGATAACAGCAGCAGTTCAGGGGGGGAACTGTTTGTTGTTGATGAGGATGAAGAGCCGGCTCCACTGACCACTGCTAGGGGGGGCAGGCAACAGGGAAGCACTGCGCCTCGGTCCAAAGCCTATGGGCATACGGATGGGGACCATCCCCAACCCTCCACAGCAGGCAAGGCAGTGGCCCGCACTTTAGCAGTGTGGGCATTTTCACGTGCCAGGCAGAGGACCAGTAGCAGTGTGCCAGCTCTGCCGGCAGAAGGTTCGAAGGGTGCAGGCAGGGTCACATATGGGAACATCAGCTTTAAGTTCCCATATGAAACATCATCACAGGATGACGTGGGAGCAGCACCAAAGTGGCAGGGCACCGGGGGGGGCAGTGTTGCTTCCTGTCCAGTTCCTCCCATTCCTCAGGGAAGAGGTGCTAGCTCCCCAGACCCTGCAGCAAGGGAAGAGGATTCTGGGGCTCACAGTCGGAGGCAGCCACTGTGTAGAGAATGTGTCCCTGTCGCTGGATCATGCTGTCGGTGGCAGGGTGCACTGCACCACTGACACATGGACCAGCAGGCACGGGCAGAGGAGGTACATAACCTACAATGCCCACTGGGTCACCCTGATGAGTGCTGGGGAGGGTGCAAGCAGGGGCGCTCCCCTCAGGCTACAGGTGCCTCCCCGTGGGGTACAGGGCAAACCCCATATGCCCACTTCCTCCTCCTCCACTATGGATGAGCCACCCCTGAAGCACCCCTGCAGCTACGCTTCAGTGCAGCACAGGCGATGTCAGGCTGTGCTGCAACTCCTCTCCCTGGGCGAGCTGGGCGAGGAGTCATACTGCACCTGAGCTCATGGCTGCCTTCCAGACTCAGGTGCAGCGGTGGTTCACTCCCCGCCAGCGCCAAGCAGGTAACATTGTTTGTGACAACAGTCGCAACCTGCTGGCCACCATCCTCCTAGGCCACCTGACCCACGTGCCTTGCTTTGCACATGTCCTCAACCTTGTGGTGCAGCGCTTCCTCAAAATCTACCAAGGGTTGGGTGACATGCTGGAGAAGGTACGTAGGGCATGCGCCCTTTTTCGCAGGTCGCCCACCGCCAGCGCGTCTTTGGCACGGATGCAGCGGTAGCATAATCTGCCACCCCACCGGCTCATCTGTGACCTGCTGACGCATTGGAATTCCACCCTGCACATGGTGGAGCACCTCGTAGAGCAGTGCTGGTTGGTCAGCAATTACCTGCTGGAGCACAGTGCCAGGGGTACTCAGGGGGCAGATCAAGGGTACTTTAGTACAGAGCAGTGGCAGCATATGAGGCAGCTCTGCCAAGTACTTGCCCCCTTTGAGCAGGCGACACACTTTGTTAGCAGGGACAATGCGTGTCTTAGTGATGTGATAGCCCTGGTGTTCCTCCTCAAGTGCACATTGGATGGGCTGCTAGAGGAGGGTGACGTGCCTGAGGAGGAGGAGAGTAGGTCCCTAGGCAGGCAGAGGGGGCTGAGGAGGAAATGGTGCCCGATGAGGAGGATGAGGGAGAGGAGGACTGGGTGCCTGCGCAGCATGGGGAGCAGGGCACATGCTACCCAACCACCCCAGCTATTTTCCATGGCTGGGAGGGAACAGAGCAGGGGCAGGTCGAGCCAGATGACCTGCTGCATTTGGAGGGCAGTCAAGAAGAGGTTGGTCGGGGGCACCTCTTTTACATGGCTGCCCATATGCCTCCGAAGCGATCCCCGGGTCTGTTCTATCAAAGACCGGGAAGATTATTGGGTGGCCACTTTGCTTGACCCACAGTACAAGGGAAAGGTGGGGGAGTTCTTTGTACCCAGCCAGAGAGAGAGGAGGATGGGTCAATTGAGGAGGGCTCTTTGCTCAAAATTAGTGGAGGCCTTCCCCCAGTCTGACACTTCTCAGGCCTCCACTACTCCACACACCCAACAGAGATGGGGGCCTAGCAGCAGCAGCAGCAGCAAGGGTGGAGATCACATGGGTGTGTGGAAGAGCTTTTTCGAGCCTCAACGGCCAGCCGCAGGCCCAGTCAGCACCCAAAGCCACCACCAGCAGCGGGTGGAGCATATGGTGGCTGACTACATGGTGTCAGTCAGCGTGCAGGATGCCATTCGCCCTGATGATGACCCCATGCATTATTGGGTATCGAGGCTCGACCAGTGGCCAGAACTGGCACACTATGCTCTGGAGGTGCTGGCTTGCCCCCCTGCCAGTGTCCTGTCAGAGCGTGTCTTCAGTGCCGCAGGTGGGGTGGTAACTGAGAAGCGGACACGGCTATCCACTGGCAGCGTGGATAAGCTGTTGTTTATTAAAATGAATGAGGCATGGATAAGCGGGGATATCCAAGTGCCCACTACAGACAGCAGAGACTAGCCTCCTCTCCTCCTCTTCATAGATTTAGCCTCCTCTCTCCATTGCTGCCCATGCTCTCCTCCTCAGTAGTATTGCCCATTCCCCATCTGTCTGCACCTGCTGCCCTTGCTGCTGCTACAGCCTGCTACTAGCCCTAGTAGTACTGCTGCTGTGTTGCATTGTCGGCAAATTGTTTTTATGGTGGGGGCCTATCAAAGCTCCTACTGCTATCGTAGATACTACTGCTGCATTGTCGGCAGATTTTTTTAGTAGTTGAGGCCTAACATGGCCTCTAAATATGTTGCTTCTATTTTTGCTGCTTAGTTGGATAATTTCTTCTGGTTGAGGACTAACATGGCTTCTAAAAATGTTGATTACAACATGACTGTTGCTGCTGCTGTTGCTACTAATGCCTCATTATTTGGCAAAGGTTTTCTGTTTGAGGCCTGCCTCATTTAATTCTTCTGGCTCTAATACAGAGTTGATTACAACATGACTGTTGATACTAATGCCTCATTATTTGGCAAAGGTCTTCTGGTTGAGGCCTGCCTAATTTAATTCTTCTGGCTCTAATACAGAGTTGATCACAACATGACTGTTGCTACTAATGCCTCATTATTTGGCAAAGGTCTTCTGGTTGAGGCCTGCCTCATTTAATTCTTCTGGCTCTTATACAGAGTGTATTACAACATGACTGTTGCCGCTGCTGTTGCTACTCATGCCTCATTATTTGGCAAAGGTCTTCTGGTTGAGGCCTGCCTCATTTAATTCTTCTGGCTCTAATACAGAGTTGATTACAACATGACTGTTGCTGCTGCTGTTGCTACTAATGCCTCATTATTTGGCAAAGGTCTTCTGGTTGAGGCCTGCCTCATTTAATTCTTCTGGCTCTAATACAGAGTTGATTACAACATGACTGTTGCTACTAATGCCTCATTATTTGGCAAAGGTCTTCTGGTTGAGGCCTACCTCATTTAATTCTTCTGGCTCTTATACAGATTGTATTACAACATGACTGTTGCTGCTGCTGTTGCTACTAATGCCTCATTATTTGGCAAAGGTCTTCTGGTTGAGGCCTGCCTCATTTAATTCTTCTGCCTCTAATACAGAGTTGATTACAACATGACTGTTGCCGCTGCTGTTGCTACTAATGCCTCATTATTTGGCAAAAGTCTTCTGTTTGAAGCCTGCCTCGTTTAATTCTTCTGGCTTTAATACAGAGTTGATTACAACATGACTAACATGCTACTAATGCCTCATTATTTGGCAAAGGTCTTCTGGTTGAGGCCTGCCTCATTTAATTCTTCTGGCTCTTATACAGAGTGTATTACAACATGACTGTTGCTGCTGCTGTTGCTACTGATGCCTCATTATTTGGCAAAGGTTGAGGCCTGCCTCATCTAATTCTTCTGGCTCTAATACAGATTTGCCTAATTGCCTAATGCCTAATTATTCGGCAAAAGTCTGGTGGGGGCCTATCAAGGCTCCTACTGCTGTCGCTGACACTACTGCTGCATTGTCAGCAATTTTTTTTATGGTGGGGGCCTATCAAGGCAGGGTCTGGTCTGGGGGAGGACAATGATAGGGACAGACCCTGGGAGCCAGCTCCAGAGGATAACAGCAGCAGTTCAGGGGGGGAACTGTTTGTTGTTGATGAGGATGAAGAGCCGGCTCCACTGACCACTGCTAGGGGGGGCAGGCAACAGGGAAGCACTGCGCCTCGGTCCAAAGCCTATGGGCATACGGATGGGGACCATCCCCAACCCTCCACAGCAGGCAAGGCAGTGGCCTGCACTTTAGCAGTGTGGGCATTTTCACGTGCCAGGCAGAGGACCAGTAGCAGTGTGCCAGCTCTGCCGGCAGAAGGTTCGAAGGGTGCAGGCAGGGTCACATATGGGAACATCAGCTTTAAGTTCCCATATGAAACATCATCACAGGATGACGTGGGAGCAGCACCAAAGTGGCAGGGCACCGGGGGGGGCAGTGTTGCTTCCTGTCCAGTTCCTCCCATTCCTCAGGGAAGAGGTGCTAGCTCCCCAGACCCTGCAGCAAGGGAAGAGGATTCTGGGGCTCACAGTCGGAGGCAGCCACTGTGTAGAGAATGTGTCCCTGTCGCTGGATCATGCTGTCGGTGGCAGGGTGCACTGCACCACTGACACATGGACCAGCAGGCACGGGCAGAGGAGGTACATAACCTACAATGCCCACTGGGTCACCCTGATGAGTGCTGGGGAGGGTGCAAGCAGGGGCGCTCCCCTCAGGCTACAGGTGCCTCCCCGTGGGGTACAGGGCAAACCCCATATGCCCACTTCCTCCTCCTCCACTATGGATGAGCCACCCCTGAAGCACCCCTGCAGCTACGCTTCAGTGCAGCACAGGCGATGTCAGGCTGTGCTGCAACTCCTCTCCCTGGGCGAGCTGGGCGAGGAGTCATACTGCACCTGAGCTCATGGCTGCCTTCCAGACTCAGGTGCAGCGGTGGTTCACTCCCCGCCAGCGCCAAGCAGGTAACATTGTTTGTGACAACAGTCGCAACCTGCTGGCCACCATCCTCCTAGGCCACCTGACCCACGTGCCTTGCTTTGCACATGTCCTCAACCTTGTGGTGCAGCGCTTCCTCAAAATCTACCAAGGGTTGGGTGACATGCTGGAGAAGGTACGTAGGGCATGCGCCCTTTTTCGCAGGTCGCCCACCGCCAGCGCGTCTTTGGCACGGATGCAGCGGTAGCATAATCTGCCACCCCACCGGCTCATCTGTGACCTGCTGACGCATTGGAATTCCACCCTGCACATGGTGGAGCACCTCGTAGAGCAGTGCTGGTTGGTCAGCAATTACCTGCTGGAGCACAGTGCCAGGGGTACTCAGGGGGCAGATCAAGGGTACTTTAGTACAGAGCAGTGGCAGCATATGAGGCAGCTCTGCCAAGTACTTGCCCCCTTTGAGCAGGCGACACACTTTGTTAGCAGGGACAATGCGTGTCTTAGTGATGTGATAGCCCTGGTGTTCCTCCTCAAGTGCACATTGGATGGGCTGCTAGAGGAGGGTGACGTGCCTGAGGAGGAGGAGAGTAGGTCCCTAGGCAGGCAGAGGGGGCTGAGGAGGAAATGGTGCCCGATGAGGAGGATGAGGGAGAGGAGGACTGGGTGCCTGCGCAGCATGGGGAGCAGGGCACATGCTACCCAACCACCCCAGCTATTTTCCATGGCTGGGAGGGAACAGAGCAGGGGCAGGTCGAGCCAGATGACCTGCTGCATTTGGAGGGCAGTCAAGAAGAGGTTGGTCGGGGGCACCTCTTTTACATGGCTGCCCATATGCCTCCGAAGCGATCCCCGGGTCTGTTCTATCAAAGACCGGGAAGATTATTGGGTGGCCACTTTGCTTGACCCACAGTACAAGGGAAAGGTGGGGGAGTTCTTTGTACCCAGCCAGAGAGAGAGGAGGATGGGTCAATTGAGGAGGGCTCTTTGCTCAAAATTAGTGGAGGCCTTCCCCCAGTCTGACACTTCTCAGGCCTCCACTACTCCACACACCCAACAGAGATGGGGGCCTAGCAGCAGCAGCAGCAGCAAGGGTGGAGATCACATGGGTGTGTGGAAGAGCTTTTTCGAGCCTCAACGGCCAGCCGCAGGCCCAGTCAGCACCCAAAGCCACCACCAGCAGCGGGTGGAGCATATGGTGGCTGACTACATGGTGTCAGTCAGCGTGCAGGATGCCATTCGCCCTGATGATGACCCCATGCATTATTGGGTATCGAGGCTCGACCAGTGGCCAGAACTGGCACACTATGCTCTGGAGGTGCTGGCTTGCCCCCCTGCCAGTGTCCTGTCAGAGCGTGTCTTCAGTGCCGCAGGTGGGGTGGTAACTGAGAAGCGGACACGGCTATCCACTGGCAGCGTGGATAAGCTGTTGTTTATTAAAATGAATGAGGCATGGATAAGCGGGGATATCCAAGTGCCCACTACAGACAGCAGAGACTAGCCTCCTCTCCTCCTCTTCATAGATTTAGCCTCCTCTCTCCATTGCTGCCCATGCTCTCCTCCTCAGTAGTATTGCCCATTCCCCATCTGTCTGCACCTGCTGCCCTTGCTGCTGCTACAGCCTGCTACTAGCCCTAGTAGTACTGCTGCTGTGTTGCATTGTCGGCAAATTGTTTTTATGGTGGGGGCCTATCAAAGCTCCTACTGCTATCGTAGATACTACTGCTGCATTGTCGGCAGATTTTTTTAGTAGTTGAGGCCTAACATGGCCTCTAAATATGTTGCTTCTATTTTTGCTGCTTAGTTGGATAATTTCTTCTGGTTGAGGACTAACATGGCTTCTAAAAATGTTGATTACAACATGACTGTTGCTGCTGCTGTTGCTACTAATGCCTCATTATTTGGCAAAGGTTTTCTGTTTGAGGCCTGCCTCATTTAATTCTTCTGGCTCTAATACAGAGTTGATTACAACATGACTGTTGATACTAATGCCTCATTATTTGGCAAAGGTCTTCTGGTTGAGGCCTGCCTAATTTAATTCTTCTGGCTCTAATACAGAGTTGATCACAACATGACTGTTGCTACTAATGCCTCATTATTTGGCAAAGGTCTTCTGGTTGAGGCCTGCCTCATTTAATTCTTCTGGCTCTTATACAGAGTGTATTACAACATGACTGTTGCCGCTGCTGTTGCTACTCATGCCTCATTATTTGGCAAAGGTCTTCTGGTTGAGGCCTGCCTCATTTAATTCTTCTGGCTCTAATACAGAGTTGATTACAACATGACTGTTGCTGCTGCTGTTGCTACTAATGCCTCATTATTTGGCAAAGGTCTTCTGGTTGAGGCCTGCCTCATTTAATTCTTCTGGCTCTAATACAGAGTTGATTACAACATGACTGTTGCTACTAATGCCTCATTATTTGGCAAAGGTCTTCTGGTTGAGGCCTACCTCATTTAATTCTTCTGGCTCTTATACAGATTGTATTACAACATGACTGTTGCTGCTGCTGTTGCTACTAATGCCTCATTATTTGGCAAAGGTCTTCTGGTTGAGGCCTGCCTCATTTAATTCTTCTGCCTCTAATACAGAGTTGATTACAACATGACTGTTGCCGCTGCTGTTGCTACTAATGCCTCATTATTTGGCAAAAGTCTTCTGTTTGAAGCCTGCCTCGTTTAATTCTTCTGGCTTTAATACAGAGTTGATTACAACATGACTAACATGCTACTAATGCCTCATTATTTGGCAAAGGTCTTCTGGTTGAGGCCTGCCTCATTTAATTCTTCTGGCTCTTATACAGAGTGTATTACAACATGACTGTTGCTGCTGCTGTTGCTACTGATGCCTCATTATTTGGCAAAGGTTGAGGCCTGCCTCATCTAATTCTTCTGGCTCTAATACAGATTTGCCTAATTGCCTAATGCCTAATTATTCGGCAAAAGTCTGGTGGGGGCCTATCAAGGCTCCTACTGCTGTCGCTGACACTACTGCTGCATTGTCAGCAATTTTTTTTATGGTGGGGGCCTATCAAGGCAGGGTCTGGTCTGGGGGAGGACAATGATAGGGACAGACCCTGGGAGCCAGCTCCAGAGGATAACAGCAGCAGTTCAGGGGGGGAACTGTTTGTTGTTGATGAGGATGAAGAGCCGGCTCCACTGACCACTGCTAGGGGGGGCAGGCAACAGGGAAGCACTGCGCCTCGGTCCAAAGCCTATGGGCATACGGATGGGGACCATCCCCAACCCTCCACAGCAGGCAAGGCAGTGGCCTGCACTTTAGCAGTGTGGGCATTTTCACGTGCCAGGCAGAGGACCAGTAGCAGTGTGCCAGCTCTGCCGGCAGAAGGTTCGAAGGGTGCAGGCAGGGTCACATATGGGAACATCAGCTTTAAGTTCCCATATGAAACATCATCACAGGATGACGTGGGAGCAGCACCAAAGTGGCAGGGCACCGGGGGGGGCAGTGTTGCTTCCTGTCCAGTTCCTCCCATTCCTCAGGGAAGAGGTGCTAGCTCCCCAGACCCTGCAGCAAGGGAAGAGGATTCTGGGGCTCACAGTCGGAGGCAGCCACTGTGTAGAGAATGTGTCCCTGTCGCTGGATCATGCTGTCGGTGGCAGGGTGCACTGCACCACTGACACATGGACCAGCAGGCACGGGCAGAGGAGGTACATAACCTACAATGCCCACTGGGTCACCCTGATGAGTGCTGGGGAGGGTGCAAGCAGGGGCGCTCCCCTCAGGCTACAGGTGCCTCCCCGTGGGGTACAGGGCAAACCCCATATGCCCACTTCCTCCTCCTCCACTATGGATGAGCCACCCCTGAAGCACCCCTGCAGCTACGCTTCAGTGCAGCACAGGCGATGTCAGGCTGTGCTGCAACTCCTCTCCCTGGGCGAGCTGGGCGAGGAGTCATACTGCACCTGAGCTCATGGCTGCCTTCCAGACTCAGGTGCAGCGGTGGTTCACTCCCCGCCAGCGCCAAGCAGGTAACATTGTTTGTGACAACAGTCGCAACCTGCTGGCCACCATCCTCCTAGGCCACCTGACCCACGTGCCTTGCTTTGCACATGTCCTCAACCTTGTGGTGCAGCGCTTCCTCAAAATCTACCAAGGGTTGGGTGACATGCTGGAGAAGGTACGTAGGGCATGCGCCCTTTTTCGCAGGTCGCCCACCGCCAGCGCGTCTTTGGCACGGATGCAGCGGTAGCATAATCTGCCACCCCACCGGCTCATCTGTGACCTGCTGACGCATTGGAATTCCACCCTGCACATGGTGGAGCACCTCGTAGAGCAGTGCTGGTTGGTCAGCAATTACCTGCTGGAGCACAGTGCCAGGGGTACTCAGGGGGCAGATCAAGGGTACTTTAGTACAGAGCAGTGGCAGCATATGAGGCAGCTCTGCCAAGTACTTGCCCCCTTTGAGCAGGCGACACACTTTGTTAGCAGGGACAATGCGTGTCTTAGTGATGTGATAGCCCTGGTGTTCCTCCTCAAGTGCACATTGGATGGGCTGCTAGAGGAGGGTGACGTGCCTGAGGAGGAGGAGAGTAGGTCCCTAGGCAGGCAGAGGGGGCTGAGGAGGAAATGGTGCCCGATGAGGAGGATGAGGGAGAGGAGGACTGGGTGCCTGCGCAGCATGGGGAGCAGGGCACATGCTACCCAACCACCCCAGCTATTTTCCATGGCTGGGAGGGAACAGAGCAGGGGCAGGTCGAGCCAGATGACCTGCTGCATTTGGAGGGCAGTCAAGAAGAGGTTGGTCGGGGGCACCTCTTTTACATGGCTGCCCATATGCCTCCGAAGCGATCCCCGGGTCTGTTCTATCAAAGACCGGGAAGATTATTGGGTGGCCACTTTGCTTGACCCACAGTACAAGGGAAAGGTGGGGGAGTTCTTTGTACCCAGCCAGAGAGAGAGGAGGATGGGTCAATTGAGGAGGGCTCTTTGCTCAAAATTAGTGGAGGCCTTCCCCCAGTCTGACACTTCTCAGGCCTCCACTACTCCACACACCCAACAGAGATGGGGGCCTAGCAGCAGCAGCAGCAGCAAGGGTGGAGATCACATGGGTGTGTGGAAGAGCTTTTTCGAGCCTCAACGGCCAGCCGCAGGCCCAGTCAGCACCCAAAGCCACCACCAGCAGCGGGTGGAGCATATGGTGGCTGACTACATGGTGTCAGTCAGCGTGCAGGATGCCATTCGCCCTGATGATGACCCCATGCATTATTGGGTATCGAGGCTCGACCAGTGGCCAGAACTGGCACACTATGCTCTGGAGGTGCTGGCTTGCCCCCCTGCCAGTGTCCTGTCAGAGCGTGTCTTCAGTGCCGCAGGTGGGGTGGTAACTGAGAAGCGGACACGGCTATCCACTGGCAGCGTGGATAAGCTGTTGTTTATTAAAATGAATGAGGCATGGATAAGCGGGGATATCCAAGTGCCCACTACAGACAGCAGAGACTAGCCTCCTCTCCTCCTCTTCATAGATTTAGCCTCCTCTCTCCATTGCTGCCCATGCTCTCCTCCTCAGTAGTATTGCCCATTCCCCATCTGTCTGCACCTGCTGCCCTTGCTGCTGCTACAGCCTGCTACTAGCCCTAGTAGTACTGCTGCTGTGTTGCATTGTCGGCAAATTGTTTTTATGGTGGGGGCCTATCAAAGCTCCTACTGCTATCGTAGATACTACTGCTGCATTGTCGGCAGATTTTTTTAGTAGTTGAGGCCTAACATGGCCTCTAAATATGTTGCTTCTATTTTTGCTGCTTAGTTGGATAATTTCTTCTGGTTGAGGACTAACATGGCTTCTAAAAATGTTGATTACAACATGACTGTTGCTGCTGCTGTTGCTACTAATGCCTCATTATTTGGCAAAGGTTTTCTGTTTGAGGCCTGCCTCATTTAATTCTTCTGGCTCTAATACAGAGTTGATTACAACATGACTGTTGATACTAATGCCTCATTATTTGGCAAAGGTCTTCTGGTTGAGGCCTGCCTAATTTAATTCTTCTGGCTCTAATACAGAGTTGATCACAACATGACTGTTGCTACTAATGCCTCATTATTTGGCAAAGGTCTTCTGGTTGAGGCCTGCCTCATTTAATTCTTCTGGCTCTTATACAGAGTGTATTACAACATGACTGTTGCCGCTGCTGTTGCTACTCATGCCTCATTATTTGGCAAAGGTCTTCTGGTTGAGGCCTGCCTCATTTAATTCTTCTGGCTCTAATACAGAGTTGATTACAACATGACTGTTGCTGCTGCTGTTGCTACTAATGCCTCATTATTTGGCAAAGGTCTTCTGGTTGAGGCCTGCCTCATTTAATTCTTCTGGCTCTAATACAGAGTTGATTACAACATGACTGTTGCTACTAATGCCTCATTATTTGGCAAAGGTCTTCTGGTTGAGGCCTACCTCATTTAATTCTTCTGGCTCTTATACAGATTGTATTACAACATGACTGTTGCTGCTGCTGTTGCTACTAATGCCTCATTATTTGGCAAAGGTCTTCTGGTTGAGGCCTGCCTCATTTAATTCTTCTGCCTCTAATACAGAGTTGATTACAACATGACTGTTGCCGCTGCTGTTGCTACTAATGCCTCATTATTTGGCAAAAGTCTTCTGTTTGAAGCCTGCCTCGTTTAATTCTTCTGGCTTTAATACAGAGTTGATTACAACATGACTGTAGCTGCTGCTGTTGCTACTAATGCCTCATTATTTGGCAAAGGTCTTCTGGTTGAGGCCTGCCTCATTTAATTCTTCTGGCTCTTATACAGAGAGTATTACAACATGACTGTTGCCGCTGCTGTTGCTACTAATGCCTCATTATTTGGCAAAGGTCTTCTGGTTGAGGCCTGCCTCATTTAATTCTTCTGGCTCTAATACAGAGTTGATTACAACATGACTGTTGCCGCTGCTGTTGCTACTAATGCCTCATTATTTGGCAAAGGTCTTCTGGTTGAGGCCTGCCTAATTTAATTCTTCTGGCTCTAATACAGAGTTGATCACAACATGACTGTTGCTGCTGATGTTGCTACTAATGCCTCATTATTTGGCAACGGTCTTCTGTTTGAGGCCTGCCTCATTTAATTCTTCTGGCTCTAATACAGAGTTGATTACAACATGACTGTTGCTACTAATGCCTCATTATTTGGCAAAGGTCTTCTGGTTGAGGCCTGCCTCATTTAATTCTTCTGGCTCTTATACAGAGTGTATTACAACATGACTGTTGCTGCTGCTGTTGCTACTGATGCCTCATTATTTGGCAAAGGTTGAGGCCTGCCTCATCTAATTCTTCTGGCTCTAATACAGATTTGCCTAATTGCCTAATGCCTAATTATTCGGCAAAAGTCTGGTGGGGGCCTATCAAGGCTCCTACTGCTGTCGCTGACACTACTGCTGCATTGTCAGCAATTTTTTTTATGGTGGGGGCCTATCAAAGCTCCTACTGCTATCGTAGATACTACTGCTGCATTGTTGGCAATTTTTTTTAGTAGTTGAGGCCTAAAATGGCCTCTAAATATGTTGCTTCTATTTTTGCTGCTTAGTTGGCTAATTTCTTCTAGTTGCGGCCGAACATGGCTTCTAAAAATGTTTCTTCAAATACTGCCACATTGTTGGCTAATTTCTTCGGGTTGAGGCCTAACATGGCTTCTAAATATGTTGCTGATAATTTTGCCGCTTAGTTGGCTAATTTCTTCAGGTTGAGGCCTAACATGGCTTCTAAATATGTTGCTTAAAATTTTGCCGCTTAGTTGGCTAATTTCTTCTGGTTGAGGCCTGCCTCATTAAATTCTTCTAGCTCTAATACAGTTGATTCTAATGCTTGCTGCTTGGTTGGCAAATATAGTCACACTATTATTACCCCTGAAACGACTGCGGCCAAAAGTAATCTACTATTAGATATATAAAGTACAGATGGTACTTTTTGGTTAAACAGTGATATAGAGTAGTAGTAGATACCATTACCAGTTGACCAGAGGTAATGTAAAAAAATCCACAAACTTAAAAGTTTAAGAAACTTGCAAAATGGGAGTCCTCTAACAATGCAGGGCATGTGTGTAGCAGTATACTAAGTGAAACACACGTGTGTATTGGTCTTCCCATTGAGTCCAATCCAATTCAGCACATTCAGACACAAAGCAAAAGATACCATATTAATTTATCATCACAGACTACAAAGCTTGAAACTAAGGGAAAATTTTTTATTCGTAGCCCCCAAAGGTGAAAAAAGGTTTTACAAACAAAACACCAATAGTAGATGGGTTTCATCAAATTGCACTGCGCATCAAAAATAACGTTGCGCGCCAAAACACTGATACGTGCCCGCAACAAAATTATTTTGCCGCGCGACTTGTTTCGCAAAATTTCCGCCGTTTATTTGGTGAAACACCACAGATTCATCCATCACTATTTACCAATTTAAGAAAAAACCTTGAATCAGTGAATTTGGGGTAAACAAACTGGTGAAAAAAACTTGAATTGTTTGAATTAATCGAGTTTTCAAGCAAAAACCCCTAACATCATGAAGGCTACAAACATCTTCAAATAATTTAAGGGACTTCTGTTATTGACTACATTGACCTCAACAGGTTTTAGCTGGAGTATTTTGGGATTATAGCTATTTACAGCTTTGGGGTGTAATAAATCTTGAACAATTCTATTTTTTATTAAAAAGAATTTGAGGTTTTTTTTCTAACATGAAAATTTGAGTTTTGACTGAAAAAACATTGGTTGTTTAGGTTTTTTTAAAACCTAGAAGTGGTATCCCTGTTCCTGTCTCTGGCCATTACTCTTGTACTACCACATTTGTGGTTTATGCCATAAAATGCCCGTGTGGCTTAGTCTATGTGACCTCACGCATGGCCAGAGATAGGATCAGGGAACATAAATCAGCTATAAAGTGTAAAAGACTGGACCAGCTGGTAGCTAAACATTTTGTGGAATTAGGGCATACTGTACAACAATTAAAATTCCAGATCCTAGATGCTGTCCTGAAGATGAGAAGGGGCGGCAACAAGGTCAAAAAGTTACTATATAAAGATGCTTGGTGGATTAGAAACTTGGATAGTTTAACACCATATGGGCTAAATCTGGAATATGACTTATCTCCTGTTTTTAGATAATTTATATGTTTTTAATTTGGTTTCAATGTTCTCCTTTTTTACAGTTTATCTGAGGATACATTTTGCTACTTTTTCTGAACCTGGACTACCAATTGACATAGTGTCAGATAAGTGAAACAGTGTTATTTGTTTGGCTATTATGTTGCAGCCCCACTAGAGTGTGCTATGGTAATAGTGTATAAAAAGGAGAATTTGTACAATGTTATGCTATCTTGAAAAAGAGCCATGCTAGGCTGGAAACGTTGCAAATGCTGCCCTGCTGTTTGTGAATAAAGGCAATTTTTATCTTTATTCTGGAATGCTGCCCATTTCTTTTGTGATACCTGTATTCCAGTGGGGAAGGACACCGTGGGAGGTGCACACAAACAAATAAGAAGAATGAACCAGGTGTGTGCCCCTCAAATCCTCTTTAACCCTTTAAGTGCCACCCCACGTAGAATCTACGTTCTGTGGGAATGACACTTGAAATGCCACAGAACGTAGATTCTACGTTCTGCAGCATTTCAGGGTTAGGGAACGGAGGAGCGGCTTTTCAAGCCGCTTGCTCCGTTCCTTTTCATTCCCCAGCCCCCAGGCAACGAGCAGGGGCTGGGAATGAGTGGCCCCTGAGGCGCGATCGCCCAGGGGCCCCAAGGCAGCAGCAGGCACATGCAATATATGTGCCCTGCTGCTGCCTGCACTTTCAGAACGGAGGAGCAACTTGTAAAGTCACTCGCTCCGTTCTAAGTGCTATCCTCCGGTTCCCCAGCCCCTAGGCAACGAGCCTAGGTGAAGAACAAGGGGCCCCTGGGTCGCGATCGCCCAGGGGCCCCTAGGCAGCAGCAGGCACGTGAAATCTACGTGCTCTGCTGCTGCCTGCACTCTGTGAACAGAGGAGCGGCTTGTAAAGCTGCTCGCTCTGTTCAGACTCATTCCCCAGCCCCTAGGCAACAAGCCTAGGCAGGGAATGAGTGGCCCCTGAGGCTCTATAGCCCAGGGGCCCCAAAGGCAGCAGCAGCACGTGTAATGGACATGCTATGCTGCTGCCGGCAATTCCTGGCCACTAAGCTCCGCCCCTTTTACCGGATCATCAGAAGAGGACGGTGCCATCTCTGCCTGCAGCTCTCCTGGACGATCTGGACCCTACTACACCCAGGTTAGTGCCCATCCACACACACAAACACACACTTATTTTCCCATTACACACTTACATTCACACTTACACACAATCACATACATTTTTGGGGGATCAGGGGGGTCACACACATTCACAGCACCCCCACACGCTTGCACACGTACACAACATGCAATTGGTCAGTTGTACACACACATACACACTTACACTATGTTGTGTCTTTGTTTTTTTGTTTTTATCGCATTGTCTGTTTATTTTGCCTGAAAAAACTGTTTTATTGCCATTGCGAATAGCGTATTCGCTAATTGCACTGTGCAATACCTTTTGTATGTTATTTTATGATTATACTGCAATTTTGGTGATTTTTGTGCATTTTTAGCCATTTTATTGCATGTTTAGCCATTTTATTACATTTTCAGCTTTGCAATGGTGTTGTTCCCCTGTTTCTGTCTGTAAAACTTATTTGGCCATGCTAAAATATTCAACCATTGATTCTGACTGCTGATTACAGTAGGCGGGAAAAAAAAAGTATTGGTTTTTGCGGTTTTGTTGGATTTTAGTGATTTTATACCATTTTGCTTTTTTTCTTTGTTACTTCATTTTGACCATGAAAATTTTGTCTGCTATATAACCATTTGTAGGTCTCTGTGTGCAAAATAGTTTGGTAAATCTTTTCATATCAGGCATCAAACTGTTCAGTACACCCCTGGCGTTCATATTAAGGATGACTTTTGCTGGTACGTTACAAAATGTGGGGTATATAATGGGGTAAAATGCTTGCTTTGTGACTATTTTCAGAAATTCCATAAAAACTGTTATGTTTAGCATTGCTTTGTGGTTTGGTAGTTTGCAGTAGAAAGATGCAATTACCTGCTTTAGATTCGTCTGAATGTGTACTTTCGGAAAATATATGGTTTTATAGGGTCTCCATACTGTTAGGGGGTCTTATGGTGCATAATGCACATACCAGGTGCTTGTATTGTAGCAGTCAGCGTGTCATACGTGAAAATTCATTTGTACTATTTTCATTTGGATGTCTCTGTATGCCACTTAGTTTGGTAAATCTTTTCATATCAGGCATCAAACTGTTCAGTACAGCCCTGGCGTTCATAGTTAGGATGACTTTTGCTGGTACGTTGCAAAATGTGGGGTATATAACGGGGTAAAATGCATGCTTTGTGACTATTTTCAGAAATTACATAAAAAGCGTTATGTTTAGCATTGCTTTGCGGTTTGGTAGTTTGCAGTAGAAAGATGTCCTTACATGCTTTATATTTGTCAGACTGTGTACTTTCGGAAAATATATGGTTTTCTAGGGTCTCCATATTGTTAGGGGCTCTCATTGGGTGCTTATTTTGTAGTAGCCAGAGTGTCATACGTGAAAATTCATATCCCCTATGTGGATTTGGGGGTCTCTGTATGCCACATAGTTTGGTAAATCTATGTTTATTGGGTATCAAGCTGTTTAGTAGTCCCCCGGCATTCATATTTAGGATGCTTGGCAATTTTCAGGTATTTCACCAAAACTGCCATTTTTGGGAAAGCCTTGCGACTCAGTAGTTTGGAGCAGAAAGGCATGGGTACCCATTTTAGATTCAGTAGAATGTGTCCTTTCCAAAAATATATGGTTTGGGGGGGGGTAAACATATATTTCTGTGTTTTTACCCCACAAAAAATGTAGTCAATGTGTTGATTTTTCATTAGCTGAAGTTACCCACAGGACTATTTGTATGAGCTAGCTTAATTTTGGGGCCTCTAAATTCCAGATACTTTGGTAAACCTATGAACAATGGGCACCAAACTGTTTGGAGGAACCCTGGCAATCATATTTAGGGGGCTTTTCCTTGGTACCTAATGATACATGGGTGATATGGTGCTGGGAAGTGGAAGGTTTGAGGCAATTTTCAGATATTTCACCAAAACCGACAATTTTGAGAAAGCCTTGCGACTCAGTAGTTTGGAGCAGAAAAGCATGGGTACCCATTTTAGATTTGGTAGAATGTGTCCTTTCCAAAAATATATGGTTTTGGGGGGTAAACCTATTTTTCTGTGTTTTTACCCCACAAAAAATGCAGTCAATGTGTTGATTTTTCATTAGCTGATATATTATTCAAATTGCAGGTGAGTGATTGCTCACCAAAGTTAATCACATCTCAAAGGAGATAATTAACTGATTAAAATACAACTGTCACTTAAATTAAAGTGCACTTAAATATGGAGTGTGAGAATTGTCTGAACAGAAACCAGGTCTGGGGATACTGAGCAAAGTACCCCATCTATTGCCCACTGGTCAGCAAATTCTTTCAACCGACCAGTAAACACTGCTTGGGTGTACTCTGCTCGGATGCGGGAACGCACCAGCACTCGGAACAAGACCTCTGCTGGCAGAGGATTCCCACCTTCCAAACATTGCTTTCTAGATTTATGGATGACTAATTTAGCTAAAGCCAGGAGCAAGTTGGAGAGAAGGTCTTTCTCTTTATTGTCCCGGGATACTGGGCGTCCAAAAATATAAACATGAGGGGAAAAGTGTAACCAGAACTGCAGGTAAAGCCTCCTCAAAAGAGCCAATAGAGGTTGCATTCTGGCACACGTAAAATAAGCATGAAACACAGACTCTCCTTTGCCACAGAATGGACAAGCAGCTGGGGAGTCTGTAAAACGAGCTAAATACTCTCCCGTGCTCAATGCACCATGCAGCACTTTCCAACTCAAGTCTCCAGTTGGTCTAGGCACCAAACTGGAATAAAGAGCTTGCCACTGAGGTCTTTCACCCTCATTAAGCACACGTCTCCAGATGGTATCATATCGGGAGATGAGGGCAAGGAAGTGTACAGTGTGAAGCATTAGAGAGTACAACAGCTTTCTTGTTATATCATGAAAGCGTGTCAATGGAAAATTCTCCAACTGGCTCAAGTTGGGGGAAGGAGGTGCTTGGGGGGATTGACGGGTTTTAGGTGCTATTATTATGTCTGGAGGTGAGGAGTTCCAAGGTGGACGTGGCTCTTCAGCATGTAAAACCCCTTCAATGAAGGTGTGAGAATCAGGAGAGATTGTGTCCTTGATTTCCTTGAGAAGACGATGTGGAACCCTTGTGGTGAGGAATCCCATGCGTTGCATAACTGCTTGAGAGTCCACCCAATCTGATTTCTCAAAATCCAGGAGATCTCCAACTCTGGTTAACCGAGCCTGGCAAAGGCGACGTCGGATGCTGATGGATTCTAACATCCTAGTCTTAAAAGATGGATTGTAAAGTAGGGGCTCATTTAGAATGTCTTCCCCTTCAATGGCTCCTTGCCTTAACACGGATACCATGCTCCAAGTCTTTAGCATGTCTTGGTAGTAAGTCGGCAGGGTTGAAAGGTTTCTTAGGAAACCCTCTGGTTCAATTATAAACAATTGCCGGTCATATCCCATATTTCGTACCTGGCGATAAAAACTCGATGCTAGAGTACACCACTGTGGAGAAGGATCTGCATACAGGTATCTCTGTATTTGCTGGAGACGGAAGGTGTGCACTTGAGAATGTATACACATGACTCCCTGCCCTCCCTCTTTCAACGGGAGGCTTGAGACACCTGCAGAAACCCAATGCTTTCCTATCCAGAGAAAGTCCAGTAACCTTCTCTGGATCTTAGCAATGAATTCTTGGGTTGGGCTAAGACATATCAGCCGGTACCAGATCTGAGAGGCCACCAGCTGATTAATCACCAAAGCTCTCCCCCTCATAGAAAGTACTTTAGCAAAACCCTTCCACTTTCCAAGGCGCTTTAGAACACACTCCTCAAGTTCAATGAAATTCAGAGACAGGATACTCCTCAGCTGATAGGTAGACGCCTAAATATTTAATGATTTTACTCTCCCATGAGATGTCACGAAAAGCAGGAGGCAGGAAATCTACCTTTAGAGAACCCTCCAGAAGGCCTGAGCTCTTGGACCAGTTGATCCAGGCAGATGAGGCAGCAGCGTAGACTTCTTGACACTCTTGTGCCCGCTCAAGATCAACTAGGTCCTGGGTAGAGATGGCGCGAACTGTTCGCCGGCGAACTTGTTCGCGCGAACATCGGGTGTTCGCGCTCGCCGGAAGTTCGCGAACGTCGCGCGACGTTCGCCATTTTGGGTTCGCCATTGTTGGCGCTTTTTTTTGCCCTCTCACCCCAGACCAGCAGGTACATGGCAGCCAATCAGGAAGCTCTCCCCTGGACCACTCCCCTTCCCTATAAAAACCGAAGCCCTGCAGCTTTTTTTCACTCTGCCTGTGTGTGCTGAAGAGATAGTGTAGGGAGAGAGCTGCTGCCTGTTAGTGATTTCAGGGACAGTTGAAAGTTTGCTGGCTAGTAATCGTTTTGATACTGCTCTGTTATTGGAGGGACAGAAGTCTGCAGGGGTTTGAGGGACATTTAAGCTTAGGTAGCTTTGCTGGCTAGTAATCTACCTTCTACTGCAGTGCTCTGTATGTAGCTGCAGTGGGCAGCTGTCCTGCTTCTGATCTCATCTGCTGACTGCTGCAATAGCAATAGTCCTTGTAAGGACTGCTTTTATTTATTTTTTTGTTGTTTTACTACTACTACTACTACTACTACTACTACTACTACTACTATAAGAGCCCAGTGCTATTAGTCTAGCAGTGTTGGGGAGTGGGACTGGTGTGCTAATCTGCTGCTCCTAGTAGTTCAGCAGCACCAACTTTAATTTTTTTTTTTTTAATATTCATTCTTTTTTTATTTAACTTTTTTTTATTTTACTACCGCTGTAGTAGTGTATAAGTTGACCTTTTAGGCATTATTTGCCCTGTAGGCATTTTTTGCCCAGTGTGTTATTCAACCAACTGCTATCTAGCTGTGTGACCGTGTTCACATTCTGTCTAAATATCCATAATATTACCGTCTCCAGAAAAAACACCGGAGTGACTTTTTTCAAGCAGCCATAATAAATTTTACGTAATCCGTATCCATCGCTGTAGTAGTGTATAAGTTGACCTTTTAGGCATTATTTGCCCTGTAGGCATTTTTTGCCCAGTGTGTTATTCAACCAACTGCTATCTAGCTGTGTGACCGTGTTCACATTCTGTCTAAATATCCATAATATTACCGTCTCCAGAAAAAACACCGGAGTGACTTTTTTCAAGCAGCCATAATAAATTTTACGTAATCCGTATCCATCGCTGTAGTAGTGTATAAGTTGACCTTTTAGGCATTATTTGCCCTGTAGGCATTTTTTGCCCAGTGTGTTATTCAACCAACTGCTATCTAGCTGTGTGACCGTGTTCACATTCTGTCTAAATATCCATAATATTACCGTCTCCAGAAAAAACACCGGAGTGACTTTTTTCAAGCAGCCATAATAAATTTTACGTAATCCGTATCCATCGCTGTAGTAGTGTATAAGTTGACCTTTTAGGCATTATTTGCCCTGTAGGCATTTTTTGCCCAGTGTGTTATTCAACCAACTGCTATCTAGCTGTGTGACCGTGTTCACATTCTGTCTAAATATCCATAATATTACCGTCTCCAGAAAAAACACCGAAGTGACTTTTTTCAAGCAGCCATAATAAATTTTACGTAATCCGTATCCATCGCTGTAGTAGTGTATAAGTTGACCTTTTAGGCATTATTTGCCCTGTAGGCATTTTTTGCCCAGTGTGTTATTCAACCAACTGCTATCTAGCTGTGTGCCCGTGTTCACATTCTGTCTAAATATCCATAATATTACCGTCTCCAGAAAAAACACCGGAGTGACTTTTTTTCAAGCAGCATTCTTATATTTTACGTAATCCGTATCCACCGCTGTGTATACGTTGACCTTGTAGGCATTATTTGCCCTGTAGGCATTTTTTGCCCAGTGTGTTATTCAACCAACTGCTATCTAGCTGTGTGACCGTGTTCTCATTCTGTCTAAATATCCATAATATTACCGTCTCCAGAAAAAACACCGGAGTGACTTTTTTTCAAGCAGCATTCTTATATTTTACGTAATCCGTATCCACCGCTGTGTATACGTTGACCTTGTAGGCATTATTTGCCCTGTAGGCATTTTTTGCCCAGTGTGTTATTCAACCAACTGCTATCTAGCTGTGTGACCGTGTTCTCATTCTGTCTAAATATCCATAATATTACCGTCTCCAGAAAAAACACCGGAGTGACTTTTTTTCAAGCAGCATTCTTATATTTTACGTAATCCGTATCCACCGCTGTGTATACGTTGACCTTGTAGGCATTATTTGCCCTGTAGGCATTTTTTGCCCAGTGTGTTATTCAACCAACTGCTATCTAGCTGTGTGACCGTGTTCTCATTCTGTCTAAATATCCATAATATTACCGTCTCCAGAAAAAACACCGGAGTGACTTTTTTTCAAGCAGCATTCTTATATTTTACGTAATCCGTATCCACCGCTGTGTATACGTTGACCTTGTAGGCATTATTTGCACAGTGTTTTCTTCAAACCGCCATCTAGCTGTGTGAGCTTGTTCACATTTTGTCTAAATATTGATAATATTATCGTCTCTAGAAAAACCACTTGAGTTACTTTTTTTCAAGCAGCATTCATATATTTTACGTAATCCGTATCCACCGCTGTAGTAGTGTATACGTTGATCTTGTAGGCATTATTTGCACACTGTTTTCTTCAAACTGCCATCTAGCTGTGTGTATTATCGTTTCCAGAAAAACCAACTGAGTTTTTGTTGTTGTTGTTTTTTTAAAAATAATGCCAGGCAAAGGCAGGCCGCCACGCAGAGGCCGTGCTAGGGGCCGTGCTGCTATGCAATCCTGTGGCCCTAGCAAATTGCCCAGTTTTAAAAAGCCAATGACCCTGAACTCCCAAAATGCTGAAGAGGTAGTTGACTGGCTTACACAGCACACCCCATCCTCTACCGTTTCTAACTTTACCACAACATCCTCCTCATCCTCCACTGCTATGGCCACCCCACGTAACACTTCCTCCACCACCGGTGCCCCTTCTTCACTGGAGTCAGAGGAGTTATTTTCCCATGAGTTTCTTGAACTGAGTAATGCGCAACCATTATTGGCAGAAGAAGATGAAGGAGATGAGGACGTTACACCAGATTTAATTCTGGCAGAGAACACGACAGAGATGGACATAATGATGAGTGATGAGGAGGAGGAGGAGGTCCCCGCTGCTGCTTCCTTCTGTGATGTGTCAGAAGAAATTGATGCATCTGAGGAGAATGATGATGAGGAGATTGATGTTTTGTGGGTGCCTAGTAGAAGAGAGCAAGAGGAGGGTAGTTCAGATGGAGAGACGGAGAGTCAGAGAGGCAGTAGGAGAATAAGACTTAGAAGAAGCAGGGAGGCCAGCCCGCAGGGATCAGTAGGGCAACAACATGTATCGGCACCTGTGTTCAGCCGGCCAACGCACCCGCCATTGCCGCCAATGCCGCCAACTTCTACTGTTACCGCCAGATCGCAGACTTCCAAAAAGTCAGCAGTGTGGGATTTTTTTAATGTGTGTGCCTCTGACAAAAGCATTGTAATTTGCAATGAGTGCAGTCAGAAACTGAGCCTTGGTAAGCCCAACAGCCACATAGGTACAACTTCTATGCGAAGGCACATGAGCGGCAAGCACAAAGCACTTTGGGAGCAACACCTCAAAGGCAACAGGCAAACTAAAAGCCACACTCCTTCTGGTCCAGCATCTTACTGCTCTACCTCTGCTCTCCTTGACCCATCTGAACCACCCTCCACTCCGCCTTCCACCTTGACCACCTGTTCCCATTCCCAGTCATCTGCCACCAGCCAAGTTTCTGTGAAGGCCATGTTTGAGCGTAAGAAGCCAATGTCTGACTGTCACCCCCTTGCCCGGCGTCTGACAGCTGGCTTGTCTGCACTCTTAGCCCGCCAGCTTTTACCATACCAGCTGGTGGACTCTGAGGCCTTCCGCAAATTTGTAGCAATTGGGACACCGCAGTGGAAGGTACCCAGCCGCAATTTTTTTTCTAAAAAGGGAATACCACACCTGTACCAACATGTGCAGAGCCAAGTTACCGCATCTCTGTCACTTAGTGTTGGGCCAAAGGTCCATATGACTACTGACGCATGGTCCTCCAAGCATGGTCAGGGCAGGTATGTCACCTACACTGCCCACTGGGTGAACTTGGTAATGGCTGGGAATGGGAAGCAGGGAATGGGTAGCTCAACAACAACAACAACAGTGGAGTTGGTGTCACCGCCACGGATTGCACGCGGTTCTGCCACCACCTCTACTCCTCCATCGCTCTCTACCTCGTCTTCTTCCTCTTCTTCTTCTTACTCTGCTGCTGGGTCCTCCTTCTCCTCCTCCACACCTGTGCACCCCCAGCTCCCCCTAGGCTATTCGACGTGCCAGGTACGCCGTTGTCACGCTGTCTTGGGGATGACGTGCCTGGAAAGCAAAAACCATACCGGATCTGTACTCCTGTCATCTCTGCAGTCACAGGCCGATCGGTGGCTGACCCCACACCAACTGCAGATCGGAAAAGTGGTGTGTGACAATGGAAGCAATCTGTTGGCAGCGTTGAGACTGGGAAATTTAACACATGTGCCCTGCATGGCACATGTGTTAAATTTAATAGTCCAACGTTTTGTCTCCAAGTACCCAGGATTCCAGGACGTTCTCACCCAGTCCAGAAAGGTGTCGGCCCATTTCAGACGTTCCTACACAGCCATGGCACGCCTTGCTGACATTCAGCAGCGCTACAACATGCCAGTCAGGCGTTTGATTTCTGACAGCCAGACTCGCTGGAATTCAACGCTCCTTATGTTGGAACGTCTGCTGCAACAACAAAGGGCCGTCAACGAGTACCTTTTTGAACTGGGTGGTAGGACTGGATCTGCAGAGCTGGGGATTTTTTTCCCCCGTTACTGGGTGCTTATGCGCGATGCCTGCAGGCTCATGCGACCTTTTGAAGAGGTGACAAATATGGTCAGTCGCACCGAAGGCACCATCAGCGACCTAATACCCTTCGCTTTCTTCCTGGAGCGTGCCGTGCGACGAGTGACAGATGAGGCTGTAGACCAGCGTGACGAGGAGCTGGAAGCGCATGATTTATGGTCGCAATCACCAGAACGAACCCAGGCACCTGCTGCAACGCAGGGAGAGGTGCCAGAAGTGGAGTCAGAGGAGGAAGGTGGCTTTGTGGAGGAGGAGGAGGAGGACCAACAGGAGCAGGCTTCCCAGGGGGCTAGTGGTGACCTTTTGGGGACCCCTGGTCTTGTACGTGGCTGGGGGGAGGAGACCGTGGATGATGCAGTCCTTGATAATGAGGAAGCGGAGATGGATAGCTCTGCATCCAACCTTGTGAGAATGGGGTCTTTCATGCTGGCATGCCTGTTGAAGGACCCCCGTATCAAGAGGCTTAAGGAGAAGGACCTGTACTGGGTCGCAACGCTACTAGACCCTCGGTACAAGCATAAAGTGGCAGAAATGTTACCAACATACCACAAGTCCGAAAAGATGCGGCATTTACAAACCAGCCTGCAAAACATGTTGTACAATGCTTTTAAGGGTGATGTCACTTCAGGAACTCATCAACATTCCAGGGGCAGAGGTGCCAGTAATCCTGCCACGAGCACACCTGCAAGGACAAAGCCCTTTGGCCGGTCTGTAACATCAGACATGCAAATGTTTTTCTGTCCAAGGCAGCGCCACAACCCTTCTGGATCCACCCTCAAAGAACGCCTCGACCGGCAGGTAGCGGACTACCTGGCATTAACTGCAGATATCGACACTCTGAGGAGCGATGAACCCCTGGACTACTGGGTGCGCAGGCTTGATCTGTGGCCAGAGCTGTCACAATTTGCCATGAACCTCTTGTCTTGCCCAGCCTCAAGTGTGCTCTCAGAAAGGACCTTCAGTGCAGCAGGAGGGATTGTAACTGAGAAGAGAACTCGCCTAGGTCACAAAAGTGTCGATTACCTGACCTTTATTAAAATGAATGAGGGGTGGATCTCGGAGGGTTACTGCACGCCGGAAGACTTGTTCTGACTTCTATGCAGCTGTCCTTCTCTTCAAGCCTCATGACTCCACACACAGCTGTCCTTTAGCGTCCTCCTCCCTCCGCCACCGTTACAAACTAGGGTGCAAACCCTACTGGTTTAATTTTTTCTGGCCTCTGTGCTTCAGTGGCTGCGTCCAAAAAAACGGGGCAAACAATGTCTACAAGGTCAACGTATGGCGAAAAATTACTATTTTCAGCATTTAAATGGCATATTTTTTCTGGCAACTGTGCTTCAGTGGCTGCGTCCAAAAAAATGCATATTTTCTGCATTTATATGGCATAATTTTTCTGGCCTCTGTGCTTCAGTGGCTGCAACCAAAAAAATGCATATTTTCTGCATTTATATGGCATAATTTTTCTGGCCTCTGTGCTTCAGTGGCTGCAACCAAAAAAATTTATATTTTCAGCATTTATATGGCATAATTTTTCTGGCAACTGTGCTTCAGTGGCTGCGACCAAAAAAATGACTATTTTCAGCATTTATATGGCATATTTTTTCTGGCCTCTGTGCTTCAGTGGCTGCGGCCAAAAAAACTGGGCAAACAATGCCTACAAGGTCAACGACGTTGACCTTGTAGGCATTGTTTGCCCAGTTTTTTTGGCCGCAGCCACTGAAGCACAGAGGCCAGAAAAAATATGCCACATAAATGCTGAAAATAGTCATTTTTTGCCATACGTTGACTCAACGTATATGGCAAAAAATGACTATTTTCAGCATTTATATGGCATATTTTTTCTGGCAACTGTGCTTCAGTGGCTGCGTCCAAAAAAACTGGGCAAACAATGTCTACAAGGTCAACGTATGGCGAAAAATTACTATTTTCAGCATTTATATGGCATATTTTTTCTGGCAACTGTGCTTCAGTGGCTGCGTCCAAAAAAACTGGGCAAACAATGTCTACAAGGTCAACGTATGGCGAAAAATGACTATTTTCAGCATTTATATGGCATATTTTTTCTGGCAACTGTGCTTCAGTGGCTGCGTCCAAAAAAAACTGGGCAAACAATGTCTACAAGGTCAACGTATGGCGAAAAATGACTATTTTCAGCATTTATATGGCATATTTTTTCTGGCAACTGTGCTTCAGTGGCTGCGTCCAAAAAAACTGGGCAAACAATGCCTACAAGGGCAACGTATGGCAGTTGTTTAAAGAGAACAGTAGATTACTAGCCAGCAAAGCTACCTAAGCTAAAATGTCCCTCAAATCCCTGCAGACTTCTGTCCCTCCAATACAGAGCAGTATCAAGCAGATTACTAGCCAGCAAACTTACTATCATCTGTCCCTGAAATCACTAACAGCTCTCCCCCTACACTATCTCTTCCAAGCACACACAGGCAGATTTTTCAGATAAATTTTTGCCCTTGATCCCCCTCTGGCATGCCACTGTCCAGGTCGTTGCACCCTTTAAACAACTTTAAAATCATTTTTCTGGCCAGAAATGTCTTTTTTAGATGTTAAAGTTCGCCTTCCCATTGAAGTCTATGGGGTTCGCGAACCGTTCGCGAACCGCTCGCATTTTTGCGCAAGTTCGCGAATATGTTCGCGAACTTTTTTTCCGACGTTCGCTACATCCCTAGTCCTGGGCCACAAGATTTACATCATCAGCGTAGGCTGAGAGAACCACCCTCATGTCGGGTTCTTTGAGCACCAGTCCCGTGAGCCTTTTCCTTAAGAGACACAGGAAGGGCTCAATGGCCAGCGAGTACAGTTGTCCCAACAAGGGGCATCCTTGCCGAACTCCTCGTCCAAAGGCCAGAGGTGCAGTCAGAGACCAGTTGATTTTAACTAAACACTCTGCAGAGGCATACATTGTTTTCAGGTAGCCCACAAACTGTGGGCCAAAGCTATAGGCTTGCAGAGTGCCTATAAGATATTGGTGATCCACCCTGTCAAATGCCTTCTCTTGATCCAGAGAGAGAAAAGCAAGAGATAGACCAGTCCTTCTAGCAAAATGTAGTAAATCTCGGATTAAAAAGACATTATCAAAAATTGTCCGACCGGGGACTGTATAGGACTGGTCAGGATGAATCATCTCTGCCAGCACAGATTTGAGCCTAAGTGAGATAGCTTTGGCCACGATTTTATAATCTGCGCTAAGCAGTGAGACTGGTCTCACTGCTTAGACGGAGACGGAGATCCCCCTTCTTAGGAAGTAGTGATAACACTGCTCGATGACACGAAAGTGGCAACTCACCTTTCTTGAAGGCCTCAGTTAGGACCCTATGGAAATCAGGGCCCAGAGTATCCCAGAAGAACTGGAAGAACTCTATGGTCAGTCCGTCAAGCCCAGGAGATTTATTGTGGGGCATTAGACGAGGTGCTTGAGAGAGTTCATCTAGAGTGATTGGTGTTTCCAACCTCTCTTTTCTCCTCTCACTGACTACTGGAAGCCCATCCCATAGCTCCTCACAGGCATCTGGTGAGATGGGATCTGGAGAAAAAAGGTTTTGATAGAAGGACCTGGCTCTGTCCCGAATAGCCTCCGGATCCTCAAGGAGGGTTCCATCCTCCGCAAAAAGGCATGTGATTTGTTTTCGGTTCCCCTTCTTCTTCTCCAGAGCATAGAAGAATCGCGAACCACGATCCATATCACAAAGTAACTGCATCCGGCTTCGCACAAAGGCACCACGAGCCTGTCGTTGTTCCATGTTACGCAGCGCTTCTTTCCTTTCTAGATATTCACACTGAAGGGCTTGGTCTTCAGAGCCTGATAGCCTTTGCTCAAGATCAAGCACCTCCCCATTCAGTGCCTCAATCTCTGCATTGTGCTGCCCACTCACACTTTTGGTATACTCTTGACACAAGAGCTTTAGGTGAACCTTGCCTACATCCCACCACTGGTTCAATGTGGCAAATTCATCCTGAAAGGCCCTCCAGCCTCTCCATGTATCCCGGACTGACTTTGCAAAACCCTCATCTTCTAATAAACCGTTGTTAAAGTGCCAGTAAGCAGCTTTTGGCAGAGATGGTGCAATTGACATTCTCAGGGATACACAATTGTGGTCTGAGAATGGTGCCAATCTAATGGTGCTCGACTGGGCTCATGACATGAGATGGCTCGATATATATATCCTATCAATCCGGGATTGAGAAACATGACCATCTCTCACCCTGACATAGGTAAAGGCAACCGTCTCTGGGTTCTGTTCTCTCCAGACATCAACCAAGGAGAAATGAGCAATTAGTTCTCGCAAAATGGACTCAGACGAGTCTCTTTTCTTGGGTACATTGCGATCTCGAGCATCAAGGGTGTAATTAAAATCACCCCCTATAACCAAGGCTTCATCAGAGTCAATTGTCTCCATGTAGGCTAATAAACTTTCAAAGAACCGTGCCCTCTCTGGTCCGGTAGTAGGAGCATACACATTCATTAGATTATATGTTCTACCTGACTCCCGGACCCAAAGATGCAATAGACGGCCAGGGATGACAGAGGTAGCACTCAGGACCTCTGGCTGGAAGGAATCTGAGAAAAGGGTCACCACCCCGCATGATGTCCAAGTGAGGTGATTAAAAAAGACCCTTCCCTTCCACTCCAGATTCCAGCTTGCTTCAAGCTCTGGAGTGGTGTGGGTCTCTTGGAGGAAACTCACAGAGTACCCTCCTTGACGAAGAAAGGAGAGTACCTGAAACATTCGGAAAGGATTCCGACAGCCATTAGTATTAAGTGTGCTTATACTCAAAGCCATTACTGAGTCTTAGGAAGTGCTTTAACCTTCATCAAGGTCTGATGAGACAAACATTTTTTGTGAAACTTCATTATACGGAGATATTCCGCTGTTCCATAGTTCTTGGCCTCTTTTATGACCTTAATGTATTGTCTCACAGAATTGATAACTAAAGGCAAATCATGCCACTTTTCCAGAGCCATGTGCATCGTCTTCTCTAATTTAACACCAAGGGTGCTCTCAAGAAACTTTTTGAGTTCCTCAGCAGGGATGATTGGGGTAGAAGGATTTGCCACTCCTATGTCAACTTCCTCTTCGATGTTCCCCTCATCCATGAGCTCTTCCTGGCTAAGGGATTGATAATCTCCCCTCTCCACTAGAGCTTTGAGAATCTCTCCACAAGTTGTTACAGGAAAAGTATCAGAATCACTTTTCTGGAGACCCTGCAATGGCTCAGGTGTTCCCTCAACTTCACTTGAAACACATTTGGAAGTGTTTGACACAGGAGCAACAGAACTAATTAGCTCCCCAGCAACAGGTAGAGCTTTGGAGGCTTGATGGTTAGCCTCTGCCCTCTCCACTACCTCCTGTGCTTTCTGGATGGCAATAACATTTGGGTCAGTTGAAGACAAGGGAGGAGAGATTTTAGCATGAACAGTAGAGGTTGTCTGGCTACCCTCCTCCGTATTTACAACTCCACCCTCACCATCCTTCCCAGCAGTTTTATCTGCAGGGTCCTGTATGGGGGTTAGCCCAATATTCTCCCCCTCCTGGAGTGAAATACCCTGAGGCACTAAAAACTGAGGCTGGTTGCAGTTCCCAAATCTCAGCTCTTCAGGAACACTGACTGCCCACTCTGCAGGAGTCTCATTAGGTGTCTCTTTACACTCCAAGGGAAGATCTTCCAAATGATTTTGAGGCAGATACTGCACCCCTGACTCTGTGGGGAAACCAACACTGCCATGTTCAAGGCCATGCAGACCATTAACCTCATTATTCCCCACCTGTTCTGGAGGCAAGAGTGCATGGTCTGACACCGGTTGATCGTGACCAACAGTTGGGCCAGACAATGTCACCACATGAGGAGCAGAAGTTTTGCTGCCCTTTTTACCCTTGGATGGGGGTGCCCCATCATTAACCACTGATGCCCATTCCTCAGGTACCAGCCAGTTTGATTTAAATTTCCTCTTTTTCTTGGCATCTGAAGAGGAAAGGCCACTATCTGCCCCAACCCCAACAGGTGTTGCAATCATGGGTACCCCCACACCTTCAGGGGTTCCCATAACAGGGGTACACCTTTTTGTCACAACTGTGACCCTGGGGGAAGCTTTGACATGTTTTCCCCCCTTCTCTTTTGCCGCAATTGTAAGACATGCTGCAGCCTTAGATGTCTTCAGTGAAGAAGGAGGAGGTTTGGATGTTGTAGAGGTGGGTTGTGTAACAGCCACCTTGAGGTTCTTTAGTGAAGGAGATATCCCCTTTGACGACCCTACTGAAATAGTCCCAGCAGGATAAGATGTTTTATTTGAGGCACTGGGAGCAGGAACAGGGGCTGTGGTCTTAATTTGCCCTTTGGGGCAACTCTGCCAAGTGTGCCCCAGGTTCTTGCAAAGGAAGCACCTCACTTCCTCTGTGCTGTAAAAAATTTTATACAGCACCCCTTCAAATGGAACCCCGAAAGACCCCTCAATAGTGTCTTGCCCCCGAGGTAAAAGTAGTTGCACCTGCCTTTTAAAGGAAAGGACGTGCCTCAGTCTGCTCTCCTTACATCCCAGGGGAATTCTAGACATATTTGATTTAAACTCCCCAAGGGCTTGCAGGTGGGGGTACAATAAGTGGTCTTGCAGGAAGGGGGGCACATTAGATAAAACCACCCTTGTGCCCAATCCTTCCAGGGGTTCTACAGGGACATAACTCCCTCCCACTGTGATACCCCTCTGTACCAGAGCATGCACTGCAGTTAGCGTATGGGCAAAGATTATGGCTTTCCCATACATTTTACTTGCTGCCACTACTGCAGAGTGGCCCACCACTTCAGCTGCAGCCTTTATATAAGCCACTATGCCATGAGTGCTTGACATTAGGCATCTGACCCCATGCTTCCTTGTAAGCTTCTCTACCCCAGCAGTGACTTGGCTTGGGTCGCTGCCAGTAGCTACCGCGTGTGCAAATGTTTTAGCAGGGGTCACATTGGCTGCAGCAGCAGAAGTAGAGGCAATGGGGCTTTTTGACATGGGCTCTGACTGGTGTTTCCTTACAGAGCTACAGCTGGGTTTTTCAGGTCCTTTTGCTTTAGAACCAAGAGATGTTTTTTTATAACTTTCCTTTTTATTCCCTCCCATTATTTTACACAACACCACACAAAAAGAAAGCTTTATACTATTGATTAACAAAAAAGTAAGTTTTAAGTTGAGAAGCTGTGGCAGGGAGAGGGTTAATGTGAGCAGGTGCCTGGGAGCTGCACTGCTGCTGCTGGAAAAGATTTTATATTTATACTTATATTAAGTCCTTCTCCCTTTAGCTTTCTCTCCTCACAGAACTGAGTGCAAAATCAAAATACCCACTCAATCTGTACAAAAATTAAACAATTTGTGCTGAAACAACAGAAAAATGCAAATGAAACTGACACCCAGGTGCGGGGGAGGGGTAGGGGATCTAACAGTGAGTTTGTAGCCCAGAGCAAGTGAAGGGAACTGGGCTAGGAATCACTCACCTTCAGGGTCAAAAGAAAAATCGATTTTTAGTAAAGAAAATCATCTCAAAACTTCCCAAATTTCACCCACCAAGTGGACAACACATTCACACACCAAGTGATAACAAAAAATCCTGTCTCAGGAATTTCAATGCTTAATTCAGCACTAAACAGAGAGCTTTCTCCTGTGTGTTGATCTTTCATTAGCAGAAGTTACCCACAAGACTATTTGTATGCACTAACTTCATTTTGGGGCCTCTAAATGCCAGATACTTTTGTAAACCTATGAACAATGGGCACCAAACTGTTTGGAGGACCCCTGGCAATCATATTTAGGGTGCTTTTTCTTGGTACCTAATGATACATGGGTGATATGGTGCTGGGAAGTTGAAGGTTTGAGGCAATTTTCAGATATTTCACCAAAACCGACAATTTTGGGAAAGCCTTGCGACTCAGTAGTTTGGAGCAGAAAGGCATGGGTACCCATTTTAGATTCGGTAGAATGTGTCCTTTCCAAAAATGTATGGTTTTGGGGGGTAAACCTATATTTCTGTGTTTTTACCCCACAAAAAATGCAGTCAATGTGTTGATTTTTCATTAGCTGAAGTTACCCACAGGACTATTTGTATGCGCTAACTTTAATTTTTCAGTAGCTGAAGTAAAGTCCTGGACAATTTGGATGTGCTAACTTCATATTGGGGTCTCTAAATGCCAGGTACTTTGGTAAACCTATGCACAATGGGGATCAAACTGTTCAGTGGACCCCTGGCAATCATATTCAGGGTGCTTTTTCTTGGTATCTAATATAGTGTGTGATATGCGGAGCAGCAAAATAAAACCTTTGAAATGATTTTTCAAAATTATGATACATTTTTATAAAAACTGCTACGTTCAGACAAGCTTTGATGTTTGGTAGTTAGGAGTAGAGAGACATAGTTACCCATTTTGAAATACGCAGAATGTGTACTTTCTAAAAATATATAGTTTTCTGGGGTAAACCTACAGTTTCAGGATTTTGTGGCCTTGGAATCTAAAGTATGCCGTTTTCTGCCTTCTGCTTTCAAAATTCGGTAATATACTGCCGGGAGTTTTTGCTGTACAGATGTCCTAAATCTGGCTAAAACTATACATATCTGGTATTGGCACGTTTGTGAAACATGAGGCTTTCCAAATCAGTTGGATTTTCGTGCGTAAAATGAAATATTTTTCTGGTATAAATGCATATATTGTGAAAAATAGGATTTTTTCATTTTTTTTTGTATTTAGAGCTATAAATCTTTTTGCAGAGGTGGAAATACATGACAACTCAGGCAGATTTAGAAAGCTCAGTTTCTCCCGAAAAAAACAATGTATAGTTTTCCTAGGTAAACTATAGGTTTCCCCTCAGAAAATGCCACTAAACTGAGAGAGCACAAATGTTTCAAAAACGGCTGGCATTTCGCGTAACCAAAATGTGAAATTCTGCTGGCACTTAAAGGGTTAAAAAAAAATTCTGAAAACATTTCCAGTGCTCATATTTAACTACATGGACTGTTGCACTGCAGGCACACTACAAGCCCTTCTAGCCAGCTTTACACCTATATTTGAAGGTCTCAATAAATTTAATGTTTGGCCTGAATTATTTTCTTCTGTGTTTTTAGCATTACACCATCTCATTGTCAGTTTTAGCCACAAGATGTCACCAAGAACCCTAAGAAATCAGAGTTGATTATGACCTTAGAAATATTTTCTCTAAACACACATAAAACAGCAAATGGGTGAGTTAAGACAATACACTTAAATGGAAGACATTTCAAATCTATCTAATAAAGTTAACAATTTAGAGCTACAATAAGAGGATCCTAAAAACAGAGCCTGTAGCAATAAAAACTGTAGATATGCTGTCATGCTTCATTTTTAGTGTATTTAATCGCGTCTATTCGACTAGATATCGATCAGGTAAACCTGTCGGATGGCCAATAAGCTGCCGACTCGCTATGTTGGCAGCTTTTATCGGCCCATGTATGGGGGCCTTTACTTCTCTGCAGAACGGCTGGTTTTCCAATTGCATTTCTGGAGGGGGGGGCGGAAGTCAAGCAGGGAGAGAGCAGGAGATGTGTGTGTGTGGGTAGAATCAGAGAATAAATTCTTTATAGCCACTGAATTAACAACCAGCAAAGTGGAGATAGGAAAGAAAACTATATAGTGAAGTACTAATGATAATTGGGGACAAATAAAATATATAAACTTTGTTTCAATTATATTGAAAGTATACTTCATAAACGGTGTACAGAATTATAGTTCTGTGTTAGAGCACCAGAGGGGAGGGAAGCAGGAGAGAGCAACAGTGGGTAGGTAGGCAGGAGAGAGCACCGGAGGGGAGGGAAGCAGGAGAGAGCAACAGAGGGTAGGTAGGCAGGAGAGAGCACCGGAGGGGAGGGAGGCAGGAGAGAGCACCAGAGGGGAGGGAGGCAGGAGAGAGCAATGGAGAGGAGGGAGACCGGAGAGAGTGCTGTAGGGGAGGGAGGCAGGAGATAGTGCCGGAAGGAAGGAGAGGGAGGCAGGAGAGAGTGCCGGAGAAAAGGGAAGCAGGAGAGAGCGCCATAGGAGAGGGAGGCAGGAGAGAGCACAGGAGGGAGGTAGAAGAGAGTGGCGGAGGGGAGGGAGGCAGGAGAGAGTGGTGGAGGAGAGGGAGGCAGGAGAGCATGCCGGAAGGGAGGGAGGCAGGAGAGAGCACCGTAGGGGAGGGAGGTAGAAGAGAGCAACGGAGGGGAGGGAGGCAGGAGAGAGCACCAGATGGGAGGGAGGCAGGAGAGAACACCGAGAGGAGGGGGAGAGGAGAGAGAGTGCCGGAGGGAAGGGAGGCAGGAGAGAGTGCCGGAAGGAAGGAGAGGGAGGCAGGAGAGAGTGCTGGAGAGAAGGGAAGCAGGAGAGAGCGACGGAGAGGAGGGAGGCAAGATAGAGCGCCGGAGGGGAGTGTGGCAGGAGAGAGCACTGGAGGGAAGGGAGGCAGAAGAGAGAGCGCTGGAGGGGATGGGTGGCAGGAGTGAGTGCCGGAGGGAAGGTGAGGGAGGCAGGAGAGAGCACCGGAGGGGAGAGAGGCAGTAGAGAGCACCGGAGGGGAGGGAGGTAGGAGAGGGCACCAGAGGGAAGGGAAGCAGGAGAGAGCGTCAGAGGGGAGGGAGGCAGGAGAGAGTGCCGTAGGGGAGGCAGGGGAGAGCAGCGAACATGGACTAGGGGTCGGCAGAAGACAGGTACCTGCCCAGTGCCCCCTACACAGGTGCCTCTTCTGCCTACCCCTTTATCTGGCCCTGATGGGGACTGATGGGGACTTCCTACTGCTTCTGTGACCCTCCTGCCTCGCCTGTCTTCTTTTACACATTCACACTGACAAACACCTTTTATACTAAGTAGGGATGCACTGAATCCACTTTTTTGGATTCGGCCGAACCCCCGAATCCTTCACGAAGGATTCGGCCGAATACCGAACCGAATCCGAACCCTAATTTGCATATGCAAATTAGGGGTGGGAAGGGGAAAACATTTTTTACTTCCTTGTTTTCTGACAAAAAGTCACGCAATTTCCCTCCCTGCCCCTAATTTGCATATGCAAATTAGGATTCGGATTCGGTTCGGCCGGGCAGAAGGATTCGGCCGAATCCGAATCCTGCTGAAAAAGGCCGAATCCTGGCCGAATCCCGAACCGAATCCTGGATTCGGTGCATCCCTAATACTAAGACACACAATTTACACTTACACACATGTGTTTTTGGGGGATTGGGGGTAGTCTGGCACATTCACAGCACATACAGTATATATATATTTGTGGGGGGGTTTCTGCATCTTTTTTTTTGCACAACAAGAAAATGTATTATTTTTGCAAATACTATATTCGCAAATCACACTTTTGTATGTTATTTTGGTAATTGTATTAAAGTTTTGCATTTGCATTTTCTGCAAGTGTTGTTTGTTTGCGCCCATAAACCTTATTTGGCTGAGTGAAACTATAAAATTGTGATTCTGAAAACTAGGCAAAAAATTGCATTGATTTGAGTCGTTTTATTGGATTTTATTTCATTTGTATTGGTCTTAGCTGATTTTGCCTATGCAAATTATGCATGCTATATTTTAATTTTGGTACCACTGCACACCACAGTTTGGTAAAATTATCCATATTAGCCAGCAAACTGTTCAGTAGACCCTTGGATTTTATATTTGGGATTTTTATCTTGGTACCTAATGATATGAGGGAGATAATATGCTGGAAGCTTTGAGGCAATTTTAGGTATCTCATCAAAACCGACTTGGGAAAGCATTTTGACGAAGTTTGGAGTAGAAAGACTTTCAAAAATATATGGTTTTGGGGGTCAAAAATGCAGTAAATGTAATTATTCAGTAATTTAGTATGCGCTAAATCATTTTGGGTTTTCTAAATGCCAGATACTTTGGTAATCCTATGCACTATGGGCATCAAACTGCTTAGTGGACTCCTGGCAATCATATTTAGCATGTTTTTTATTCTTGGTACCTGATGCTATGCGCTGATTTTTCAGAATTTTCAGAAATTTTATAGAAACTGCTACGGTCAGAAAATATTTGATGTTTGGTAATTAGGAGTAGAAAAACTCGGTTACCTTTTTTGTGGTAAACCTACTGTTTCGGGATTTATTGGCTTAGGAATCTAAAGTATGCAGTATTATGCTGTAGTGTTTGAAAATTTGGTAATTTACTGCTGGAATTTTTGATTTATTGGAGTCAGAAATCTACATAAAGCTATACATAGCTGGTATTGGCATGTTAAAGACACTTGAGGATTTCCAAATCGAATTTTTGTGCATAAAAAAAAATTCTGGTATAAATCGAGAAAAATTGGAATTATACATTTTTTTGGAATTTAGAGCTCTAAATCTTGTTCCAGAAGTGAAAATACATAAAAACTCACACAGATTTAGAAAGCTTGGGTTCTCCCCAAAAAAATGTATGGTTTTCCTAGGTAAACAAAAAAAAAACCCAGGGAATGCCCCTAAAATGAGAGAGCACAAAATGTTCTGGCACGAAGTGCAAATGAAATGCAAAATTCTGCTGGCACTTAAAGGATTAAAGGAGGCTCTTGGGAGTTAATATTTGGTCTGAACTGCTAATGCTGGCTTTGCAAGTGCTGGTGGTATTATTATGTGGGGATAGGGGGAGAGTTGCTGGTGCTTGCTACGGTATCTATGTTGGGAAATTGTACTGCTAACAGCAACAGGTGTGCAGTTAACACAAACACAATCCATCAACCTTCACTGCTATGAGCCAATAATTGCAGGATCTTCTGTCAGAGTATGATCAAGTATGTATGCTTTTTCTGAACATGCTACTCTGCATTGTTGCAGCAGGCAACTATGAAGTTATTAATACATGTGTGTGATTAAAACATCAGTGGGGAAGAAGGAGACAGAAAACATTCTACATGGCTGCCAGGGAAAGCAGTGTCAGGCCTAGGGTTGCCGCTGTCCCCTTTTAATGGGGATGGGCGCACTGAAAATTAAATAATTATTGTATCTCCTGCGCATCCCCAGTGTTTCTGAGTCAATGTGGGTGTGGCTGGACAGCATGCCTCCCCCGAAATCCTGATGCCCTAGGCCCGGGCCTTGGTGGCCTTTTCACAAATCTGCAGGGCCGAGCTTCAATCAGCGCCCCCCCATTACCATTTCCCACCTTACCATTACAGTTTTTTAACAAAGAAAGCTTACAACACATTAATGAATGAAACTGTTAATTTATATAAATATAAATATGAAATGTTAACAAAAATAAGGTACACTAAAAAATGCTGATTATTATTATTATTATTTTATTATTATTATTATTATTAATATTATTATTATTATTATTATTATTATTATTATTAAAGCTTGTCAAATCTAGCAAAAAGTATTTTTTTAAAGTATTGTATTTTTATAAGAAAACAGTCACAGCACAATATTGCCCACAAGGACCAAGTCTCCCATCTGTACCTGTGCCAGCAGTCAATATCCATCAGTATTGCCCCCAAGGCCCAAACCCCCATCTGTACCTGTTCCAGCAGACATTATTCATCAATATTGCCCCAAGGCCCAAGCCCCCATCTGTATCTGTGCTAGCAGCCAATATTCATCAATATTGCCCCACGGTCAAGCCCCCCATCTGTACCTGTGCCAGCAGCCAATATCCATCAATATTACTCCCAAGGCCCAAGTCTCCCATCTGTACCTGTACCAGCAGCCGATATCCATCAATATTGTCCCCAAGGCCCAAGCCCCCCATCTGTACCTGTGCCAGCAGCCAATATCCATCAATATTACCCCCAAGGCAAAAGTCTCCCATCTGTACCTGTGCCAGAAGCCTCATCATCACACAAGAGGAGCTGAGCTGGGGAATTGGGAGGGAGCAGCGAAGCTGCTGAAAAGTAAGTAGCTTTTCTCCCTGCAAAAAATTTACCGGCCAGGGTGGCAACCCTACCTGCAGCAAGCACGCGTCACAGTAATAAAAGGCAGCAGCCAGGACAGGTCAAGCTCTTTGTCTTCAATTCAGCGCAAGCTACTCCCTCCATCGCACACAGAGTCTCTCTGCTGCCCAGCCGACGCTGTTGTAATTACATCCAACATATGGAAGCACTGCAGCCTACAGCACATGCGTGGCAGCGTGGCAGGGTGAAAGGCGCCAAGTTACACACCAGGAGTAGCTCAGCCTACCCCTTGTTCCAGCCTAGCAAATCCGGGCCTGCAAAAGCCCCCGCGCACATTTGTGCCCTAGTCATGTGCATTTTCTGCCTACCGCTAGTTCTAATTCTAAGGAAAGAGAAGGAGGTACCAGCAGGGACACAAACCATACTTGCAATACACCAGAATGTCCAGGGAGTTACCTGGACCCCTACCCCAGATTCAGTGTTTGTAAGTATATAATTTTAAAGAAGGGGTTGTGTCCCTTCCTGCACCCCGCTGCGGTGAAACACATGAAAGATCCACTGCAGGGGAACACAGGCCTGTGTGCATTTAATTAATAGCCATTCTATTTCATACTATGCATTTAATTAATAGCCATTCTATTTCATACTAAAAGTTAACTTCAAGGTTAACCACCCCTTAAAGAACAACACTTCCATTGTTCTGCATAAACAAAATGTGGGCACACATATCGCCCAAACTCTGTGTATTCATTCCAACTTAAACATATCCCCAATGACATCTTATATCTGTCTGCTATAGAAAGTCACACCCTTATGCAGTGGCGTAACTAGTTGTTACTGGGCCTCATAGCAAATTCAATTTAGGGCCCCAAAATATTTATAAGTTGGCCTATTTTACCAAGATATATTAAAATTGCTAATTAATTAGGGTCTCACTGGGCCCCCTACACTCCTGGGCCCCCCTGCAACCACAGGGTCTGCTTCCTCTATAGTTACGCCCCTGCCCTTATGCATGCTGAAAGGGATTCACTGGAGAAATATCTTACAGTAAGCATGACCCAAGCCATTATAGGTTCTACACAACCAACTAAACTCACTGACTAGATGACCTTCTTTGGAAATGGCTTACAGCCATATCATGGCAGGTTAAAGGAACAGTAACATCAAAAAATTAAAGTGTTTTAAAGTAATGAAACTATAATGCGGTGTTGCCCTACACTGGTAAAACTGCTGTCTGCTTCAGAAACAGTACTATTGTTTATATAAATAAGCTGTTGTGTAGCAAAAAAGGCTCAGGTTGCACAGCAGATAGCAGATAAGCTCTCTAGAACATAATGGTTTTATCTGTTATCCACTATTTAACCTGTGCCATATAGTCTTTTTAAAATTTCCGCCATTGCGAAATAGCAGCTTGTTTCTATGAACTATAGTCAGTGGTGTAACTAGATATTGCTGTGCTCCGCAGCAAATTCTTTTTCATGCCCAAAAAATGTCTATAGGTTTACTTGTTTTAACAGTATTTATTCAAAATATATATGAATTAGGGACTCATGGGGCCCCTATACATCTTGGGACACCTGCAGCCACAGGGTCTGCTTCCTCTCTAGTTACACCCCTGACTATAATAGTGTTCCTGAAGCAAGCAGATCAGTTTTACTAGTGCAGGTGTCATGGTCAGCACCCAACACCAGAACAAATGCCAAGCACCCTGGTCCCGGCTCGTGCTTCACCTGTAGTGTGACTGCCGTTGGCCTCGGGAGGAGCCCTCAGCTACTCGGATGCCACCAGGACTTAAACGAGAGGTGCAAGGCAAGAGGTTCTGGATAGACAGAGGGGCACGACTGTTAGTGACTGTTGGGCAGAAGGTCGTAGTACAAGGTGGCAAAAGAGTAGTCAGATCAGGCTGGGTCGAGGCAGGCAGAGAATAAGCGAAGTCAGGCAGGCAAGGGTCAAACCAGGAAGTCAATCAGAGGGTTAAGTAGAATCAGAGTCGGTAAACAGGCAAGGGTCAGGATACAGAGAGTAGAATCGTCAAAGCCAGGCAGGAGTCACAACAGGAATCAAAACAGATTCAAACAGGTTTAGCTTTCGTTTCAGAAGCACCAGGCACAAACTCCTATAACGGGCAAAGATTCTAAACCTGAATGTCCCTTTTAAACATTTCAATTTCGCGCCAATTGCGCGCTGACGTCATGACGTCAGCGCACATGCGCCTTTAAACAGGAGAGACGCGTGGCACGCATGCCTTACGGAGGATACTTCGGAGGAAGAGGATCGCGTGGCGGGCGTCCCCGCCACTAGACCACCAGGGTGAGTAACCCTTATTACATTACCCCCCCTCTAGGGGGGCCACTGGACCCCAGGTCTCTCAGGAAACTTTAGGTGGAACTGTTTCCTGAGACAGTCAGCTCTGATGCCACTAACTGGAACCCAAGAGTTCTCCTCAGGGCCGTAGCCCTTCCATTTAACTAAATATTGAAGCTTACCTCTCGCTAGGCAAGAATCGAGGAGCTCTTGGACTTCGAACTCAGACTGACCTTCAACCAACACTGGGGGAGGAACAGATTGTTGACGGACTTGTGAAGCTGGTTTTAATAGGGAAACATGAATTGGAGATTTTGAAATTGTCAGGTAGTTTGAGACGAACAGACGAAGGTTTGATTATTTTAATGATGGGATATGGATCGATAAACCTGGGACCAACTTGAGAGAAGGGACTTTCAACTTAATGTTTTTTGTAGATAACCACACAGAGTCTCCTACCTGATATTTGGGTGCCTCTCTACGAGACCTATAAGCTGCTTTTTTCTGAGCGGTTATAGCTGCAGAAAGAGAGTTATGCACCCCAAACCAAATTTTTGCAAACTGTTTAACAGAAGAGTTGACAGAGGGTACAGGGGACAAACAACTAGAAAAAGAAAATGCTTTGGGATGTAAACCAATAACAATAAAGAATGGAGATTCACCAGTGGAAGAATGAGTTGCGAACTCTGCCCAGGGTAATAGCTCTGCCCATGAGGATTGATTGTCAAATACATAAAACCTTAAAAATTGCTCAAGGGATTGATTTACCCTTTCGGTTTGACCATTAGTTTGAGGGTGATATGCAGTAGAAAATGATAATTCAATACCAACCAAAGAGCAGAAGGCTCGCCAAAACTTTGAAACAAATTGTACCCCTCTGTCAGAAACAATATTGACCAGAAAACCATGTAACTTAAAAATGTTAGAAATGATTAATTCGGCTAAGGTTTTGGCAGAAGGGAGGTGTGGGAAGGAAATGAAGTTGCTCATTTTTTCTTTTGTCTCCTTCTGAGAGGGAGGAAGATCGACAATAAAATCCATCGAAAGATGGGACCATGGTCTGTCAGGGATTGGGAGTGGCCTTAACAACCCCTGTGATAATTTTTTAGAGGATTTAAACCTCTGACAAACAGGACAAGAAATAACAAATTTTCAAACATCCTGCTTAAAGGAAGGCCACCAAACATTTCGGGACAAAAGGGACACAGTCTTAGTGATGCCAGGATGTCCCGCCATTTAGGAATTATGGGCTTCACCCAAAAACTGTTCCCTCAAATCTTCAGGAACAAATAATCTACAGAGGGAGTCTCTACAGGAGCAGATGATTGAACAGAGGATAAAAGTGTGGCAAGGTCAGATCCCAGAGCTGTCACAATAAACTCACCAGGAATAATAGGAATGCACTCTAGTTTCGGATGGATTGGACTCAAAATCTAGAGAGTGCACCCGCCTTGGTATTTTTAGTACCAGTGAAAAATTAAATCGGTTGAAAAACAAGGCTCATCTAGCCTGCCTAGGATTCAGTCGTCTAGCAGTCGGTAAAAACATGCTTAGCCCCCTCCAACAGATGATGCCATTCCTCAAAGGCACTTTTAACAGCCAACAATTCTCTATTCCCTATGTCATAGTTAGCCTCCGCAGGCAAAAATTTTCTAGAGAAAAAACCACAGGGATGTACTTTGTTGGTTGTTGGGTGCCTTTGAGAAAGGACTGCCCCAGCCCCAACTTCAGAGGCATCAACCTCCACTATGAATCGAAGAGAGGTGTCAGGATGACGAAGAATGGGGGCAGACACAAATTCTTTTTTAAGGGTTTCAAAGGCCAGAATCGCATCGGGAGGGCACATACTCGGATATGCACCTTTCTTTGTTAAATCTGTGATAGGGGCCACAATCAGAGAGAAGTTTTTAATAAATTGGTGGAATAGTTGGCGAACCCTAAGAACCTTTGGGTTGCCCGTAAAGAAAGAGGCTGGGCCCAGTCCTGTACCACCTTAACCTTCCCAGGATCCATTTCCAGACCTTTACCAGAGATATTAAACCCCAAAAATTGGACAGACGAAACCTCAAAAATGCACTTTTCAAGTTTAGCATAAAGGTTGTTTTCCCTTAGCCTGAGTAATACTTCCTGAAAGTGTCTACGGTGATCACACAAATTAGAAGAAAAGATTAGAATATCGTCTAAATAGACCAATACGAATAGCCCCAGCAGGTCCCGGAAAATGTAATTGACAAACTCCTGGAACACTGCGGGGGCATTACAAAGACCAAATGGCATTACCAGGTATTCGTAGTGGCTGTCCCTGGTGTTAAAAGCCGTTTTCCACTCATCCCCTTCACTAAGATCAAGTTTGGAATAAATGTTGGCATTTTTAACCTGATCATATAGTTCAGAAATCAGAGTAAGGGGGTAATGTTTTTTCATGGTGATCTTGTTTAGACCTCTGTAGTCTATACAGGGATGAAGACCACCATCTTTTTTCCCAACAAAAAAGAAACCTGCCCCAGCAGGGGAAATAGAGGGTATAATGAAACCTCTTTCTAGGTTTTCCTGGATATATTCTCTCATTGACTGGGTTTCAGGCAAGGAGAGAGGGTAAGTTCGACCATGAGGGGGAGTGGACCGTGGGATAAGGTCGATTGGACAGTCATACTGCCTATGTGGGGGTAATGTCTCTGTGGCCTTCTTAGAGAACACATCATTAAAGCTTGCATAAGCTGCAGGTAATCCCTCAAGGGAAGAGACTGCCACCACTGGAGGAAGGCAAGAAACCTTACATTTAGAACCCCAGAGAGAGAATCTCACCAGTTACCCAATCTACATGTGGGTTATGTGCCTGAAGCCAAGGTAACCCTAAAATTAGAGGGGAAGAAGCACCCTTAATAATGAAAAAGGCTAGTTCCTCAAAGTGTGAATTGTTGGAACACATGGATAGAACTACAGTTTTCTTGGATACCAGGCCCGAACCTAAAGGCTTTTTGTCCACCGCTTAAATTCTCATAGGAGGGCTAAGCGAGGTTAAAAGGACATTAAACCTTACTGGTAAGGCAGCATCCAAAAAATTCCCCTCCGCCCCAGAATCCACAAAAGTGGAGACCTTGACAGAGCCCATAGGCCATGTTAATTCAGCCGGTATCATAATCCTAGAGGAAGAATGGGGAAAGGAAACCCAAATGGAGCTCCCCATCTCCATTTAGGCTTAGTTTCCTGGCCTCTTAGGACATAGATTTAGAAAATTACCCTTTTCCCCACAGTAAATGCAAAGACCCAAATTTCGCCTGCGGGCCTTTTCCTCAGGAGTAAGATGGGATATGCCCAGTTGCAAAGGTTCTTTCTGAGGCAAAGGCACAGAGGGATTAGGCGGTTTGACATTAGTAACCACATTGGGAAGGAAAGACATAACATTGGAAATCCCAGAATGAAAAGAAATTTCCCTCTCACCCCTTCTCTCCCTCTGTCTTCTGTCTACTTGGATGGCTAGAGACATGAGGTCATCCAGGTTAGTAGATAGCAGGTAATTTACTAGGCTGTCTTTGACAGAGTCTGAGAGCCCTATCTGGAACAGGCTACAAAGAGCCATGTCGTTCCACCCAGTTTCTACTGCCCATCTGCGGAACTCAGTGCAGTACACCTCCGCATTCCGCTTTCCCTGGAGCAGCTTACGAATCGCGGAATCGGCAGAGGAAGCATGATCCAGGTCATTGTAGAGAATTGCCATGGACTTAAAGAAAGTTTCTAATGAAAAGCAGGCAGGGTCAGTGGGAGGTAACCTCAGGGCCCAAATTTGGGGATCACCCTGTAGCAGGGTCATTATGAACCTCACTTTTTCTTTGCCAGTAGCGAAAGAGTGGGGGGAAAAGCTGAGGTATAATTTGCATGGCTCTTGGAACACAAAGAATTTAGATCTGTCCCCATTGAACTTATCAGGGAACACAATCTTGGGTTCATAAGTTTTAGGCACGTTAATCAGAATAGACAGAACCAGCGCACACCCTTATTCAGCTCAGCTTGGTGCACAGTCTTAGAGGCTCTGGCAACCTCACATCTGCATTAGAACAAGAGAAGATCGGCACACAGGCATTCAAATTGCAGGGTATACCTGCTTGTTTATTGTGCAGAATGCAATGTTTCGGGGTCACGCCCCTTTGTCAAGCATGTGAAAACCATGACATGAACCATACAAATAGAGGGCTCAATTAATAAATTTGCATATATGATTAACAATCAAAGATCATTTTAGAAAAAAAAATCCTTTTGTTTAAAAAAACAGATATAGCAAAAGGTTAATTAAAACAGTGTAAATTATTAAAATTCCCCCAAAGTGATCATTAGTGTCCAAAGTGTTATAAAAAAAAACTCCATGAAATCCACATTTGAAATGTCCAGTAACACACTTCATCTGTGTTAAAATTTTTTAAGTGAAAACATCCTGAAAAAGAACACCATAAATCAATAGGATAAAAAGTAACAAACCCGGGAACAAGTTGGCAACCATTTAAAAAATAAAGTATCAAATGATCCACTATTTAACAGGACTCTAGATGGCAACATTAAAGGTTACATAATAACAGACTACCCCTATCTATAAGGGGAAGGGCAAAGGGAAACATTTTTTACCTGTCCCTGGATAGATGTCAAGCTGTTTTTTATCTGTTAATAAAACAAAAAGATATGTCAAAACTTAGAGATACTATTTCACAAATAACAGGACAAATTATACTCTTCATTAAGACCCTTAGGATTTTTTTTTGGAGTAGCCAAATCCAAAAGCACTCTCTCCTGCGTAATTGGCATTTTATGTCTTGACCCTGACATGCCTCCACTTTCTCCAATATCTGCCAGCGTAGCTGGGCTACATGATGTCCATGTGTATAAAAATGTTTAGCTAATAAAGTTTCTTTTCTAAGTTTTTCTTTTCCTTTATTCCCCACAGGAACAACTACTGGTGGTTTATAATTGCGTATGTTAATTTAATCTAACTTTGATGGATCGAGAAGTTTGGCCAACATAAGCCAAGCCACATGGGCACTTAATTCAATAAATCACACAATTAGTATCACATGTAAATAACCCTTTAAGGGTATGTTTTGAACCTTTTTGTGGATGTGTGACCAAATTGCCTGGGATTATCCCATTGCAAGGGCCACAATTCCTACAGGGAAACGTGCCGTTGGAATTAAGCCTATATTGAGACTTCGCTCACCACTCCTGGGTTTTGATTTAATCAAATCCCCAATGTTTTTTCCACGTCTATAAGAGAAAAGTGGTGTTATCTGGAACAGGTGACCATATTTAGGATCACTACTAAATATGGGAAGAAATAAAATTGATTCTTGATGACCTGTTACTGTTTATGTTCTTTTTAGTCAAGAACTCCTTCCTCGGGGTAGCCTATATCCTTTCTCATAGATCCAAGGCTAGCATGATCATACCCCTTTTCTACAAATTTCTTGAGCATATCCATAGACTCCCTTTCATACAATTCATCCGTAGAAGTAATTTGTCTTACACGTGCTAACTGACTTTTTGGAAGGCCCTTACACAAACCGGGAGGGTTATACGACGTGGGTCTCAATAAACAAAAAGACAGAGATAATAAATGAGGTACCTGTCATGATACAGGCCTGTAATAGTTAATAAAACAGGCCAAGGTATCATGAGAAATATTTCTACCAGCATCTAAATCAGACACATAACAGACCTCTTTTCACTATGGTCAGAGGGGTCAGAGCTGTAATGCCCTCCTCCATGCCCTGGCTGATAAGAGCCATTCCATGGGGAGGGGGGAAGCCCAAGGAGTGAGAACTTAAAGTTCCCAGCAAGACCCTCAAAGGTGAAGTAAAGGTTACATATAATGTATACTCGAATATATTTATCCTTACAGAACCCATACCTGTTGTACGAACAGAATAAAAAACTGATGATGGGTTCAAAGCAATTTCATCTTTCCAACGAGTCCAAACATGACTAGGTTTGGTACCCTGTGTATTAGATATGGATATCTGGGCAGGGGCAGGTCACACAGTATTGATGTTTAGTATCTATGGAATCCCTGAGAGAATTAATAACCAATGAATATAATATCATCTCTCTCCTATGTTCCAATAAGGAGTTATGGTCATTATATTCTTGGTCCAGTTCCTACTCACAGGAGGTCATAAAAACTCAATCTGTGTCCTGCTAGGCCACGCCCCCTTACATTCCTGAGGGAGGGGGGAGTGTGCAGTTACCTGATGCCCTGAAATCACTAATAAATAGTCAGCTCTTCTGACTAAACTTTGGATTTACTTTGGAGGACCAATTGCGATTGGAAGTTATCCCGTTTGTTTCCCCTTGCCTCCAGGACCAGGAATTCTATATCTTTGCAGTTAAGTATAGGTTTTCCATGTTTTCCCTTTTTATTGTACAACTGTTTGTATTTGTATTATTGAATGTATGTCTCTTTTTGTAACATCTTTTTGTATATTGCACTGTTATACCTTTTATAATATTAAAGAGAATTTAATAAGATTGTCTTTGGTGCTCTAAACGAACCTAGCCTGAAAGAGTGTACTGTGAGCCTTAACCCTCTGCATACTGAAGTACTTGTTGAGTCAGTAGGAACTAACTGACTATAGTGAGAGAGTGTTAATGAATTGGTGTATTGTGAATTATTACCTGTTAGAGAGAACAGGGGAATAGTCACACTAGGTTTCTATCGCCTGTGAATGATGGTGGCAGCGAATGAGTTTTGTGGGTGTTGGTTGGTGTTTGGGGTGCTTTTGTGTTAGTCTAACCTGTGTGCAAGGTGGGTGAGAGACTGAGTGAATGACCCCTGATAGCCACACCTAAAGTCACGTGCGGTTGGAAGTACCGTGTTCGTGACAGTACCTTTAACCATAACATTAACATCCAAAAAATGTATTGTATTGGAACTAGTCTCCAATTTAAATTTGATAGTTGTATGTACTCCATTCAAATAGATTAGAAACTCATCGAGCTCTGCCCTAGTGCCTACCCATATGTCAATATAGCGCATATATGCCTGAATCAAATGGGAAAATTGGTTGTTAGTAAAAATTTTTTTTTTTTCAAACCAGTCCATAAAAATGTTGGCATAGGCAGGTGCCATGTTGGCACCCATGGCGCAGCCCTGTAACTGTAAGAAAAAATCATCTTTAAAACGAAAGTAATTTTTTTGCAAAACAAGATCCAGTAAATCGTAAATCATAAGAAATGAACCATATGATTAGATAAACACCAAATATGTGCCAAATATGTACGAATACATTCGATCCCTTCGCAATCAGGAATTGAGGTGAAAAGGTTCTTGACATCCAATGAGCACAATAAAAAATCACCAGATGGAATAATAATGTTGTCCAATCTATTCAGAAATGCAGCATATTCGACATGATTGGTCGCCCAGGGGGGTTAACTAACTGCAGAGTGAAGTAAGATATTAATTTCATTTTTAAATTTAAACGTGGGATCATTAGTCAATTTTTTATAATGAAAGGTCTTCCTTAATTGGCGCTCCTATAATCCACAGTATTCGGAACCACTATCCCACCCCCCTTGTCAGCCTTGGTGATGGTAATAGAAACATTTTCTTTTAGGGATTTTATTGCAGCTCTTTGACCTGAGGAAATGTTAGTATTCTTATCCTTGGAGTGTGCATGCTGTATCTTACTTATTTCAGATGAAACAATAGTCTCAAAAACATCAATATTAGGAAAATTTCCAAACGGAACAAACTTAGATTTGGATCCTAATTTTATTTTAAGAGCAGCCAGGGACGGATCACTTTCCTTCACGCTTTGTTGCTCAAAGAAATATACTTTTAGTTTTAATGCTCTAGTAAATTTGAACAAATCCACATTAATGGGAAAATCCGGGGAAGTATATGAGGGAATAAACCCTAGCCATTGCCCAACACAGACAACTCTGCTTGCTATAAATCGTTATTAGATAGATTAAAGACATTAGTTACCTGCGCTGTTGTATCTAGCGTTTGTGTGGCAAGCTGGCTGCCTGGTTTGCGTTTCCCCCCCAGAACAGCCCCTTCTGTATCTGGAAAGGTCTTTAATTCCTCCTCTGTGGTATGTAACTGCTGCTTTAGCTCCTTCGTTCCAGCTTGTAATTGTTGGACCGTTAGTGTGATCAAATCGAGGCTACACCGATTTAAAATACCACGCCATTTCTGGGGAAAGTCCTGATTATCTTTAAGCAGAGCCGGTTGCAACAGTATTATAAGTCCACGTTGAAAACGCTGAGCTTTAGTGTATTCTGCCAAAGATGCCAAATGTAATGCCCATGAAACCTCTCTGCGCTTTAGCTTCTCCAACTTTTGCAGAGTCTCAGCTCCGCTCCATGTAGATGTAGTGGGTAAGCTGTGTGCAGCATTGAGGATTTTCTTCCGTTCCGCTTCTGTGAAGCTGAACGTATCCGCCTGACGGTCCGTGGTGGCAGCAGCTATATCCTCAAACGACATGTTCACTTTTGCTATATCTGTTTTTTTAAACAAAAGGGAAAAAAAAATTCTAAACTGATTTTTGATTGTTAATCATATATGGTAATTTATTAATTGAGCACTCTATTTGAATGGTTGGTGTCATGGTTTTCAAAACGTTTTCAAAACGTTGCATTCCGCACAATAAACAAGAAGGTATACCCTGCAATTTGAATGCCTGTGTGCCGATCTTCTCTTGTTCTAATGCAGATGTGAGGTTGCTGGAGCCTCTAAGGCTGAGCTGAATAAGGGTGTGCGCTGGTTCTATCTATTCTGATTGACATTGGTTTTTCGGCACAGAACTCGCAGCACCCCTACTACATCGTGAACATTCTACAGCTCAAACTCAGGAAATTTACACGGGACACCAGGGACTACAAGAGAGGTGAAGTCTATACATGGAAGAGCAGTAGAAGATTCATCCGGGAGACCCGGTCTTCTTCCGGGAGTTCTAATGACCGATCATCAGTGGACACGCAAGGCTCCCTCACTGTATCACAAACAACTGCGGTGCCTTTTTTAGAGAGAGGCCAGGCAAGACGCACTGGAGGACCAGAAGGAGGAAACGCAAACCAGGCAGCCAGCTTGCCACACAAATGCTAGAAACAACAGCGCAGGTAACTAATGTCTTTAATCTATCTTATCACGATTTATCGCAAGCAGAGTTGTCTGTGTTGGGCAATGGCCTAGGGTGTATTCCCTCATATACTTCCCCGGATTTTCCCATTGATGTGGATTTGTTCAAATTTACTAGAGCATTAAAACTAAAAGTACATTTCTTCTCGAGTCTCCATAACCAGTTTGGAGATGCCTCATTTTACAACTTTGCATTTTTGTTAAATTCCTACTTGTTTTGGTTTTAAAACTCAATAAAAACATTTACAGAAGAATAATTTTACCTTCAAAAAAAAAAAAAAAAAAAGTACATTTCTTTGAGCAACAAAGCGTGAAGGAAAGTGATCCATCCCTGGCTGCTCTTAAAATAAAATTAGGATCCAAATCTAAGTTTGTTCCGTTTGGAAATTTTCCTAATATTGATGTTTTTGAGACTATTGTTTCATCTGAAATAAGTAAGATACAGCATGCACACTCCAAGGATAAGAATACTAACATTTCCTCAGGTCAAAGAACTGCAATAAAATCCCTAAAAGAAAATGTTTCTATTACCATCACCAAGGTTGACAAAGGGGGTGGGATAGTGGTTCAAAATACTGTGGATTATAATGCGGAGGCGGAGCGACAATTAAGGAACACCTTTCATTATAAAAAATTGACCAATTATCCCATGTTTAAATTTAAAAACGAAATTAATATCTTACTTCACTCTGCAGTAATGGAGGGATTGATATCTGATGAACTTTGTCAACTTCTGACCACAGAACACCCTAAGGCTCCCCATGTTTATTTTCTTCCTAAGATTCATAAACAATTGGTTAACCTCCCTGGGCGACCAATCGTGTCGAATATAGGATTAATTTGGCAACCGCTGGCAATATATATTGACACTTGCCTTCAAGAAATTTTACCTACTTTGAAACCATGTTTAAGTGACACTGCGGCATTTCTGAATAGATTGGACAACATTATTATTCCATCTGGTGATTTTTTATTGTGCTCATTCTATGTCAAGGACCTTTTCACCTCAATTCCTGATTGCAAAGGGATCGAATGTATTCGTACATATTTGGCACATATTTGGTGTTTATCTAATCATATGGTTAATTTCTTATGCGATTTACTGGATCTTGTTTTGCAAAAAAATTACTTTCGTTTTAAAGATGATTTTTTCTTACAGTTACAGGGCTGCGCAATGGGTGCCAACATGGCACCTGCTTATGCCAACATTTTTATGGACTGGTTTGAAAAAAAATTCATTTTTACTAACAACCAATTTTCCCATTTGATTCAGGCATATATGCGCTATGTTGACGATATGTTTTGGGTAGGCACCAGGGCAGAGCTCGATGAGTTTCTAATCTATTTGAATGGAGTACATACAACTATCAAATTTAAATTGGAGACTAGTTCCAATACAATACATTTTTTGGATGTTAATGTTATGGTAAAAGGTACCTCATTTATTACCTCTGTCTTTTTGTTTATTGAGACCCACATCGTATCACCCTTGCGGTTTGTGTAAGGGCCTTCCAAAAAGTCAGTTAGCACGTGTAAGACGAATTACTTCTACGGATGAATTGTATGAAAGGGAGTCTATGGATATGCTCAAGAAATTTGTAGAAAAGGGGTATGATCATGCTAGCCTTGAATCTATGAGAAAGGATATAGGCTACCCCGAGGAAGGAGTTCTTGACTAAAAAGAACATAAACAGTGACAGGTCACCAAGAATCCCTTTTATTTCTTCATATGACAGTAATTCTAAGGCTATATGTAATGTTATGCTGAAACATTGGCCCATTGTAAGTAGTGATCCTAAATATGGTCACCTGTTCCAGAAACCACCACTTTTCTCTTACAGACGCGGAAAAAACATTGGGGATTTTATTAAATCAAAACCCAGGAGTGGTGAGCGAAGTCTCAATAGGCTTAATTCCTACAGCACGTTTCCCTGTAGGTGTCAGGTACTCACCGCAGGATCCGACGATCGGCGCTCTGCGACTCCAGCGTTGTGCGTTCCACCATGCTTGTCAGTGACGTCATGATGGGGCGCCGCGCGGATTCCAGGGAGCCAGGCGGCGCAGCGTGATGACGCAGGCGTCTCCATTTAAGTCTGCACAGAGGGGATTTCCAGTGCTCGGACATCGTGTTTCCTGGCTACTTTTGAGTGAGTTACTCTCTTATATATATATTGAACTTGGTTTTTGACTTACTTCTGCACCCTGACTATTCTACTGAATTAACCCCTGGAACCCTGCTTGCTGTTTGACCATTCTCCTGCATTAACCCCTGGAACTTTTGCTCTGGACTTGAACCTTTGTTGCCGACCCTGCTACTGCCTGACTATCCCTCTGTGTTAACCCTTGATACTTGCTTGGACTGATTATCGTTGCCGACCTTGCTTGCCTTCTGACCACTCCACTACGCTTATCCTTGATTCTTAAACTGTGATTTACTGTTGCCGATCCTGCTTGTCTGAAGCTCCCACTACCGTTAACCCTCGTTAACCATCCTTGTGGGCTACTACTCTATCGTTTGGAACGCCTGCCTAATCTCTCCGCGCTGTGAAGTTCGTGATCAATCTTTAACCGTGGGCGGATATTCAACTCTCATTGATCTCCACGCCTGAGCCTGTGTTCATCTGACATCAAAGTGCCTCCTAGAACCTTACCCTGCAACTACAGATCTTTGCTTCCTGTGGCGACCACCATTAATCCTGTGTTCCTTGTACCTTTTGCAGTCACGTTATCCAGCGCCGAAGTCACACTACAGATCGGTGTACCCAGCTAGATTACAGGCTCCCATACGACATCCTCACTGGCCTCCCTCTGTACCTATTTGGGGGTAGAACTGGTGGGGGAGCTGTACGGGTTGTCTTCCTCAACGCCAGTGGTTCCACCTGGATCAGTAAGTCTAACAGTAGGAATTGTGGCCATTGCAATGGGATAATCCCAGGCAATTTGGTCACACATTCACAAAAAGGTTCAAAACAAACCCTTAAAGGGTTTTTACATGTGATACTAATTGTGTGATTTATTGTATGTGGCTTGGCTTATGTTGGCCAAACTTCTCGATCCATCAAAGTTAGATTAGATGAACATAAGTCTACTATACGCAATTATAAACCACCAGTAGTTGTTCCTGTGGGGAATAAAGGAAAAGAAAAACGTAGAAAGAAAACTTTATTAGCTAAACATTTTTATACACATGGACATCGTGTAGCCCAGCTACACTGGCAGATATTGGAGAAAGTGGAGGCATGTCAGGGTCAAGACATAAAATGCTAGTTACGCAGGAGAGAGTGCTTTTGGATTTGGCTACTCCAAACAAAAAATCCTAAGGGTCTTAATGAAGAGTATAATTTGTCCTGTTATTTGTGAAATAGTATCTCTAAGTTTTGACATATCTTTTTGTTTTATCAACAGATAAAAAACAGCTTGACATCTATGCAGGGACAGGTAAAAAATGTTACTTTTTATAATGGTTTTTTTTATCCTATTGATTTTATGGTGTTCTTTTTCAGGATATTTTCACTTGACACAGATGAAGTGTGTTACTGGACATTTCAAATGTGGATTTCATGGAGTTTTTGGACACTAATGATGTTCACTTTGGGGGAATTTTAATAATTTACACTGTTTTAATTAACCTTTTGCTATATCTGTTTTTTTAAACAAAAGGATTTTTTTTTCTAAACTGATTTTTGATTGTTAATCATATATGCTAATTTATTAATTGAGCCCTCTATTTCTATGGTTCATGTCATGGTTTTCACATGCTTGACAAAGGGGCGACCCGAAACGTTGCATTCCGCACAATAAACAAGCAGGTATACCCTGCAATTTGAATGCCTGTGTGCTAATCTTCTCGTTTTAGGCACGTTACCCATCATGGCAGAAGAACCCACAGGAGCGGCCGTAGGAGGGGTGAATACTGGAGCTGGAGACTGAACAGAAGCATCCAGTCAATGAGTCAAATTGTGAAAACCTTTACCATTAGGTAATCTTGCCTCTGCTCATGTTCTTTCAGGCACTGTAACAAAGTGATGAGTAGCGCATCAGTGGTGGAAGTAGCAGCGGCAGCAGCAGCTTGACCTTCTTCGTCCATGGCCCGTTATAATGTCACGGTCGGCACCCAACACCAGAACAAATGCCAAGCACCCTGGTCTCGGCTCGTGCTTCACCTGTAGTGTGACAGCCGCTGGCCTCGGGAGGAGCCCTCAGCTACTTGGATGCCACCAGGACTTAAATGAGAGGTGCAAGGCAAGAGGTTCTGGATAGGCAGAGGGGCACGACTGTTAGCGAGAGTCTTTGGGCAGAAGGTCATAGTACAAGGCGTTAGGCAAAAGAGTAGTCAGATCAGGCTGAGTCGAGGCAGGCAGAGAATAAGGGAAGTCAGGGAGGCAAGGGTCAAACCAGGAAGTCAATCAGAGGGTTAAGCAGAATCAGAGTCGGTAAACAGGCAAGGGTCAGGATACAGAGAGTAGAATCGTCAAAGCCAGGCAGGGGTCACAACAGGAATCAAAACAGGTTCAAACAGATTTAGCTTAAAGCTCAGAAGCACCAGGAACAAACTCCTATAATGGGCAAGTATTCTAAACCTGAATGTCCCTTTTAAACATTTGAATTACGTGCCAATTGCGCGCTGACGTCATGACACCAGTGCGCATGCGCCTTTAAATAGGAGACGTGCACAGCGCGCACGCCTTAGGGAGGATACTTTGGAGGAAGAGGATTGCGTGGCAGGCGTCTCAGCCGTGGGGAGGCAGGCCTCCCTGCCATCCCCCCACTAGACCACCAGGGTGAGTTACCCTTATTACAGCATGCTATTTTCATTACTTTAAAACACTTTCATTTTTGGTGTTCCCTTAACACCTGGGGCAGATTTATCAAAATGTGAGTTTAGCACTTAATAAATAAATAACTCATCCACGTTCTATTCATTCCTATGGGGTTTTTAGAACCGCATTTATTAAATGGTGAGTACTAACTTTCACCCATTGATAAATAAAATTTTAAAAATTCCTGCCACCTAGCACACCAAATCTATACAATTTCTCACTGTCTGCTGCACTCTTCACAATAAGAAATGCTCTGATAGCAATAATTCTGAAAACTCTGGACCCCTCCTCACCTCCAGATTCTACAGGCCCATATCATGGCAGTCCGTGCATGTTGACCAGACTGCCTTTTATGAAGTTAACATTTGTAGATTGACTAGGATATTTGTATACAAAGGGGTCTACAATTGTAGTTGCTACTGACCTTGCTAAAACATTTGATTAGGTGGAGTGGTCTTGTTTATGTGATGTTTAATCGAGTCTTTGGCTCCAGGTTTATTGACAACAGTCAAAGAATGCCACAACTGCACTTAAACTGATAAAAAAAAAATTCCACGTCTCCTTATCTTGAATGGCTGCCCTTGTGTCAGCTGGAAGTACAGTGGTGTGCAAAACTATTTGCCCCCTTCCTGATTTCTTATTCTTTTGCATGTTTGTCACACTTAAATGTTTCTGCTCATCAAAAACCGTTAACTATTAGTCAAAGATAACATAATTGAACACAAAATGCAGTTTTTAAATGAAGGTTTACGTTATTAAGGGAGAAAAAAAACTCCAAATCTACATGGGCCTGTGTGAAAAAGTGATTGCCCCCCTTGTTAAAAAATAACTTAACTGTGGTTTATCACACCTGAGTTCAATTTCAAAGGTTATAAAGCCATTTCTAAAGCTTTGGGACTCTAGCGAACCACAGTGAGAGCCATTATCCACAAATGGCAAAAACATGGAACAGTGGTGAACCTTCCCAGGAGTGGCCGGCGACCAAAATTACCCCAAGAGCGCAGAGACAACTCATCCGAGAGGCCACAAAAGACCCCAGGACAACATCTAAAGAACTGCAGACCTCACTTGCCTCAATTAAGGTCAGTGTTCACGACTCCACCATAAGAAAGAGACTGGGCAAAAACGGCCTGCATGGCAGGTTTCCAAGGCGCAAACCACTTTTATGCAAAAAGAACATTAAGGCTCGTCTCAATTTGTCTAAAAAACATCTCAATGATTGCCAAGACTTTTGGGAAAATACCTTGTGGACCGACGAGACAAAAGTTGAACTTTTTGGAAGGTGCGCGTCCCATTACATCTGGCGTAAAAGTAACACAGCATTTCAGAAAAAAAAGAAACATCATACCAATAGTAAAATATGGTGGTGGTAGTGTGATGGTCTGGGGTTGTTTTGCTGCTTCAGGACCTGGAAGACTTGCTGTGATAGATGGAACCATGAATTCTACTAAAAAATCCTGAAGGAGAATGTCCGACCATCTGTTCGTCAACTCAAGCTGAAGCGATCTTGGGTGCTGCAGCAGGACAATGACCCAAAACACACCAGCAAATCCACCTCTGAATGGCTGAAGAAAAACAAAATGAAGACTTTGGAGTGGCCTAGTCAAAGTCCTGACCTGAATCCTATTGAGATGTTGTGGCATGACCTTAAAAAGGCGGTTCATGCTAGAAAACCCTCAAATAAAGCTGAATTACAACAATTCTGCAAAGATGAGTGGGCCAAAATTCCTCCAGAGCGCTGTAAAAGACTCGTTGCAAGTTATCGCAAACGCTTGATTGCAGTTATTGCTGCTAAGGGTGGCCCAACCAGTTATTAGGTTCAGGGGGCAATTACTTTTTCACACATGAAAATGTAGATTGGATTTCTTTTCTCCCTAAATAATAAAAACCCTCATTTAAAAACTGCATTTTGTGTTTACTTGTGTTATCTTTGACTAATAGTTAAATGTGTTTGATGATCAGAAACATTTTGTGTGACAAATATGCAAAAGAATAAGAAATCAGGAAGGGGGCAAATAGTTTTGCACACCACTGTATCTATTGGTGAATAAAGCATCAGAGAGTTTAATGTATAGTCCCCCTTTGTATTTGTATACAAAGTACCCATATCCTCCCTTAAGGACAAACATGCCCAACTTATCCAACCTTACATACTCTTTATCAGCTTAGACATCACTGACACCCTTTTAAAGTTTAAGAGACCAGAACTACACTAAATATTCTAGCTCTAGTCTTTTATCACCAAACAATTTGCCCCATATTTTCTATTTTACTATCATTGCAACACAGCAGTATTTACAGGTCCAACAAGAGATTTGTCCCGATTTGTACTTTCTAGATGCTTTCCGCTCCATTCCTAGTAATCTCCTTACATCTAAATGAAGCCACGAGGTGGTTAATGCTTTTATATTTCTTCCATAATGAAATAAATTGAGAACAGTAATAATTTAATATAATTGTAAATGACAACCATTTCTGTTCTGTGTTTACAGCAGAAACCCTTCTGCACTGATCTCTCTGCTGTAACATGCATTCTTGAAATGTTGCATTCTTTGTTAACGCAATGTATGGTTGCTTTATGCAACAAACATTAAATAGTACCCTCTCTTGTAAAATATAAGGATAAATTATGTTACCTAGGAATTCCATGACCATATAAAAACACAAAGCTGAAGGCCGAGTGGTTTTATACAGGTCATAGAACTCTTGGATAATGGAAGCCAGTGTTGACAACTCCGTTTTTAAACCACACGGTTGGTGCTCACTGCAGGGATATCACTCATAACTCATGTGAAAAATGTTGTCATATTAAGACATACCCTTAAATATATATGCCTCCTCCTCCCCTATGGATAACACAGCACCCCACAGCACAGAGAAGGCAGAGTATGTCACACCCAAGTACCATAGGGCAGGCAGAGTATGGTACACCCAAGGAAACTAGGTTAGGCATAGTAAGGCACAACCAGTGAGCATAGGGGTGGGCAGAGTAGTCACACACAGGGAGCATAGGACAGGCAGAGTATGGCACGCACGGGTAGCATGGGACAGACAGAGTATGGCACATGCAGGCAGAGTACGGCACACACAGGGAGCATAGGGCAGCAAGAGTATAGCTCACACACAGGGAACATAGGAAGGCAGAGTATGGCACACACAGGGAGCATAGGGAAGGCAGAACACAGCAGGAGACAGGAACTACTATAACGTACTACATACAGTGCCCATCCAGCAGCTTCTATGAGCGTGAACAGGTGAACAATGTAGGCAATTTCAGTTTGAAACAGAGATGTTAAAAGTACAGGGTTTTAGGGGTGTGAATGATAGAGATGTTACATGTGTGAACAATACAGGGGATTACTGTACAGTCTGAATTTAAAGTTTAAACAATGCAGGGGGCAGTTAATCTGCAGACACTGCAGGCAGACTTTCATGTGGGGGGTACACAAGGGAGGGTCACGGGTCCACAGTTGGACAGCCCTGCTTTATAAGGATATAATGCACAACAACCATGAATATCCTGTAAATTGTATCCTTATAAATGGTGCTTAAGGATGTCAATCGGAGCTTAGTGATTTCATTTCTGTCACATGACTCACTGAAGCTTGTATTTTATAATAAATAAAGTACTCCTGTTGCAAAATATGAGGATATTAGAAGTCACCTTGGAGTTCCAGAACCTGTATAAAAACACTCGGCATTTGGCCTCATGTTTTTATATGGTTGGAACTCCTTGGTAACTTATAATATCCTTATATTTTACAAGAGGAATACTTTATTCACTACATAAATTACAGTATTTTCATGGCTCGTGTATCAAGATATTATGGTCACTATTATCCATGTGTTCTACATAGTAAGATCGGTTTAAAAAAGGCACATGTCCATCAAGTTCAACCTTTTAGCTCTATTCTAACCTGCCTAACCGCTAGTTGATTTAGAGGAAGGATAAACCCCTATTTGAAGCCTCTCCAATTGCCTTAGAGGGGGACAATTTCCTTCATGACCAGTCCCTGCATCAACTTGTACTATGAGCTATTTTCCATTAACCTGTATTCCCTCACGTGCTAAAAAGCCATCCAAACCCTTCTTAAAGCTATCTAATGTATCGGCCTGTACGACTGATTCAGGGAGAGAATTCCACATCTTCACAGCTACTGTAAAAAAAAAAAAAAAAAACCCTTCCTAATATTTAAGTGGAACCTCCTAATCTGAATGGGTGACCTCGTGTCAGCTGAATAGACCTACTGGTAAATTATTTGACCCCCTTATGTATTTATAAATAGTTATCATATCACTCCTTAAGCGCCTCTACTCCAGCTTAGTTGCCCTCCTATCCTCTCTAATTCAATAATGTCCTGTTTGAGTGATGAAAACCAAAACTGTATGGCTTATTCTAGATGGGGCCTTACCAGTGCTCTATACAGTGGAAGAATGACCCCTTCCTCCTGTGAATCAATGACCCTTTTAATACAGCTCAAGACCTTATTTGAGATTGATGCTGCTGACTGGCATTGCCTGCTACAGTCAAGTTTATTATCTACAAGGTCCTTTATTACACTACGCCAGATTGCCAGCTGTTCAAGATTCTGTTGCAAGGATGCTGCATCCCGGATGGAATTAAGTCATTAATGTAAATAAAAGTGGACCCAATACCGAGCTCTGAGGGACCTCACTAAATACCTTAGTCCAAGTAGAGAATGTACCATTAACAACCACCCACTGTACCCGATCCTGTAACCAGTTTCCTATCTATGTGCAAACAACTTCAGTAGGCCCAACAGACCTTAGTTCAGAAAGCAGTCGTTTGTGGGGCACGGTATCAAATGCTTTGGCAAAATCCAAATAGAACACATCTACTGCTCCCCCATTGTCGAGCATCTTACTTACCTCATCATAAAAGCAATCAAATTTCTCTGGCATGACCTTCATAAAGCCATGCGGATTGCCGCTCGTAATGCCATTCACAGGGACAACATTTTGCCTAATGATTGTCATAAAAAGTATATGAAAGCTACTCCATGTTTTGCACTTGTGAGGTAGATAAATAGATTACCAATGCACAGATCCACATGCATAATGGGGTCTGTAAACACAATAAAGGAAGGGTCTGAATATTGGTTATCAATCTACCTTTCCAGGACCAAACGGAGTCGTTTCAGCACAAACCCTATTCATAGAATTCATACTGAACAAAGCGT